>JADBJO010003681.1:0-72500 GCA_016801955.1 Conus betulinus | reverse complement strand
AGCCAGCGTCTAAAGTGCGAAGCCCTGTACGTGTTGAAATCAGTTGTGTGCATGTACAGAAACATTCTCTTTATGTCATACCTGAACATATAGTATGTCTAAAGGACGAAGGCCTGAGTGAGTTTAAATCAGCTGTGTGCATGTGTACAAGAACAGTCATTCTCTTCATGTCATACCTGTACATATATGTCTGCAGGACAAAGTCTCCTTGCTCTGGGACAGAAAGGATACTCCTGGAATATTTCCCCTCACTGACTCCCCCACCCCCCTCTCACCTCTTGTCCCACTCCCGAGGTGATTTCACAAAATCCCAAACTGCTTCTGGTCATGTGGGCTGGCCTTACACCCCAGGCCACTCGTGGGTCTGGCTGCACACTGGGTGGAATGGAAGCCTTAAGACTGACTCCATAAAACTGCGGTTCTGTCCGGAAGCCATGGGCTGTGTCGCGGCTGGCTCGCCATCTGGCTTGCGTTTAACTAAACCAGAAGCTGGCGAGTTGGAGCCCCGGGCAGTCAGCATGATCTTGGCTTTGCTGGTCGCCTATCTTGACTGGCGGTGCAGAGCTAGTGACTCCTCCCCACTCCACTGGGCTGCTTCCTTCTGTCGGCTGGAGACATGAGGTGGCTGTCCACGTTAAACTTCAGACAATCGACTTGCAGCACGGGGCTTTCTATGGCGTACTCGTCCAGCATTGGTAGAGGTGGACGACTCCCAAAATGATCGTTGATTTCACTGTGTGTGTGTGTGTGTGTGTGTGTGTGTGTGTGTGTGTGTGTGTGTGTGTGTGTGTGTGTGTGTGTGTGTGTGTGTGTGTGTGTGTGTGTGTGTGTGTGTGTGTGTGTGCGCGCGCGTGTGTGTGTGTGTGTGCGCGCGCGCGCGCGCGCACGCATGTGTGCGTGCAAGTGAATATGTGTGTGTTGGGAGGGGAGGGGGATGGATGTGGGTTCGGGTGCAACTGAGAGAGGGAGAGAGAAACAGAGATTCTGTATATTTGCACACATTTATACTGGCAATTGATATGTGGTGGATACATGCATTTATGTGTGTGTTCCTGTCCTTGTGTGTGAGAGAAAGCATGCGCACGCCCATGTGCGCGCAAGGGGCGTGGTAGTGTGCCCTCTATGTGACCATTTTATATGGAGGGTGATTGTGATCGAGTACTGTGTGGAGAGTCAAGGTGAAAGACGTCATGGTGCCTCACACGGGGTCAAGGTGAAAGACGTCATGTTGTCTCACACGGGGTCAAGGTGAAAGACTTCATGGTGCCCTACACTGGGTCAAAGTGAAAGACGTCATGGTGCCCTACACTGGGTCAAGGTGAAAGACGTCATGGTGCCCTACACTGGGTCAAAGTGAAAGACGTCATGGTGCCCTACACTGGGTCAAGGTGAAAGACGTCATGGTGCCCTCACATGGGGTCAAGGTGAAAGACGTCATGGTGCCCTACACTGGGGTCAAAGTGAAAGACGTCATGGTGCCCTACACTGGGTCAAGTGAAAGACGTCATGGTGCCTCACACGGGTCAAGGTGAAAGACGTCGTGGTACCTCACACTGGGTCATGGTGAAAGACGTCATGGTGCCTCACACACGGGGTCAAGGTGAAAGACGTCGTGGTACCTCACACGGGGTCATGGTGAAAGACGTCATGGTGCCTCACACGGGGTCAAGGTGAAAAACGTCATGTGCCTTGCACTGGATCAAAGTGAAAGACGTCATGGTGCTTTGCACTGGGTCAAGGTGAATGACGTCATGATGCCCTACACTGGGTTAACGTGAAAGACATGACGTCTTTGCACTGGGTCAAGGTGAAAGACGTCATGATGCCCCACACTGGGTCAAGGTGAAAGACGTCACGAGGCTCTATACTGGGTCAAGGTGAAAGACGTCATGATGCCCTTGACTGGGTCAAAGTGAAAGACGTGATGATTCCCTAGACTGGGTCAAGGTGAAAGACGTCATGATGCCCTAGACTGGGTCTAGGCGATAGGCGGCATGTAGCCCACACTAGGTCAAGGTGAAAAAAGTCCTGGTGACCCACACTGGGTCAAGGTGAAAGACGTCATGTGGTCACATTGGGTCAAGCTGAGAGGGGTCAAAGTGAGCTACACTAGTTTTTGAGTATCAGTGGGCGTCTTTGTGAGCAGAAGCTGAGAGCTTTCTGTGGGTTACATCAGTATAGGCTGTCTGTCATGTCCTCATACGCACGCACGCACGCACGCACGCACGCACGCACGCACGCACACACACACACACACACACACACAAAAGAGAGCGTAAAAGCATTTTCGTGTAGATCTATATTCATTTCAGAATGACACAGAAAAGCAAAGCAGTGCCTCTGCACATGATCTCAAAGTTCAGATACATGGGTTTCAGCATCCAACTCCTAAACTGACTAAAAAGGTCGAAAGTGTATCTGTTCATGGCGTGTTAGGTATAAGAAATATGCACATCCTTATCAATGCGTTGGCAATGCGTCAAACAGCAGTGTCGTTGAGGAGACTGGAGACGTTGTTGGCGAACTGGGATGGCATAACGTCCAACTGGAAAAAACGCGCGTTGCCCCAGGTGACGGTAGCCAGCATGAGGATGGGCACCGCTACCACGTTCAGCAGCAAACCACACCCCCATCTGTATCAAACCACACCCCCATCTGTATCAAACCACACCCCATCTGTATCAAACCACACGCCGTCTGTATCAAACCACACCCCCATCTGTATCAAACCACACGCCGTCTGTATCAAACCACACACCCAATCTGTATCAAACCACACCCCATCTGTATCAAACCACACCCCATCTGTATCAAACCACACCCCGTCTGTATCAAACCACACCCAATCTGTATCAAACCACACGCCGTCTGTATCAAACCACACCCCTGTATCAAACCACATCCCATCTGTATCAAACCACACACCCCGTCTGTATCAAACCACACCCCATCTGTATCAAACCACACCCCGTCTGTATCAAACCACACCCCCATCTGTATCAAACCACACCCCCATCTGTATCAAACCACACCCCATCTGTATCAAACCACACCCCATCTGTATCAATCAAATCAAACCACACCCCGTCTGTATCAAACCACACCCCCATCTGTATCAAACCACACCCCGTCTGTATCAAACCACACGCCGTCTGTATCAAACCACACCCCGTCTGTATCAAACCACACCCCCATCTGTATCAAGCCACACACCCGTCTGTATCAAACCACACCCCATCTGTATCAAACCACACCCCCGTCTGTATCAAACCACACCCTATACACCTCTGGATCTAACTACACCTCGTTTGTATTAAACCATACCCCGTTTGTAGTAAACATCACCCCGTCTGTAATAAACCTCACCCTGTCTGTAATCTGTAGTAAACCATTCCCCTTGAGTATTAATTGCATGGAGGAGGACGTAAATTAAGGAAAAGAGTTATTAATATGACGCGAGTGCATAACAGACGTGGCAGAAGACAACCTGTAGTTTGTTTTCACTGGTGTTAAAAACATCTCTCTCTCTCTCTCTCTCTCTCTCTCTCTCTCTCTCTCTCTCTCTCTCTCTCTCTCTCTCTCTCCTCTCTCTCACACACACACACACACACACACACACACACACACACACACACACACACACACACACACACACACACACACACACACATTTCAACGCACAAATACGCACCCAACTAAGCAAGTGCATGACCGCCCAAAATCACACGCACTGACACGGACTAAACAACATGAGCGAAGCGGCCTATGGAGCGCGCATTCAGTCATGCAGGTAAGTCCACATGTGCGCTGACGTGTTCTCATGCTATGGTTTTAAGCGATGATAAATTCTGGCGTCCCTTCCTGCTGCCCCTGCATTGCCGCTCCTCTCCCACCCACTCAACGCTCCCTCCCTCTCCAGTCTCCCTCCCCTCTCCAGTCTCCCTCCCCTCTCCAGTCTCCCATCCCTCCAGGCCCGTTGCATCTTTACTGTCTTACTCCGCGATGCCACTGCATCACGTCGGCTGAAATACACGTTTCCTTTTTGGCGCTTTCTCTGCTCCTCTCTAGCTGTCTGTTTTCCCCTAGAACTATCATTGTACTCTCTGGCAGACTCATGCTGGCTTGTCCTTGCATTGTGCGGATGACGTTTATCAATACGAGCATAAGAAACTTTACGGCAAATGGCACACAACGAAGAGAATCTGGCAGGGTGGTTACAGGTAAAAAGCACGCTCACTGGAACAAAACTAATGATAGTGGAAACCCTAGCACACCAACCCATCCTGACTCTATTTGATGGAAGACACAGGCCTTCTCTTCACCGTCATGAGTGATAGTACTGACCATGTCGCTGACTCTGTGGGCGCCGTAGGCAATGAGTGATAGTACTGACCATGTCGCTGACTCTGAGGGCGCCATAGGCAATGAGTGATAGTACTGACCATGTCGCGGACTCTGAGGGCGCCATAGGCAATGAGTGATAGTACTGACCATGTCGCGGACTCTGAGGCGCCATAGGCAATGAGTGATAGATAGTACTGACCATGTCGCGGACTCTGAGGGCGCCATAGGCAATGAGTGATAGTACTGAGGGCCATGTCGCTGACCATGTCGCGGACTCTGAGGGCGCCATAGGCAATGAGTGATAGTACTGACCATGTCGCGGACTCTGAGGGCGCCATAGGCGAAGACGACAGCATTGGGCGGGGTGGCCCACGGGCAGCATGAAGGCGAACGAACTGGCCAGGGTGGCAGGGAACATGAAGAACAGCGGGTTCAGCTCCAGCGTCACAGACTGACCAACAAGCCAACAATCCGTCAGCAGTATCAGGTTGACCATGTCCATTTCAGTCTGATGAACTAATCAACAGTCAGCAATGTCAATGTCAGGTTGAGCATGTCCATGTCCATTTCAGTCTGATGAACTAATCAACAGTCAGCTATGTCAGATGGACATTCCGATTTCAGTCAGACAGACTTAAGTGTTCAACACAGCTCCTAATCTGATGAACTTATCAACAGTCAGCAATGTCAGATGGACATTCCGATTTCAAACTGACAAACTTAGCGATCAACACGGCTACTAATCTAATGAACTAATCAACAATCAGCAATGTCAGGTGGCACATTCCGATTTCAAACTGCGCGTGTCAATTTCAAACTGACATATTTTTAGCTTTTAACACAGCTACTAAACGAATGAACTAATTAACAGTCAACAATGTCAGATGGACTATGTCAATTTCAAACTGACAAACTTAGCGTTTAAACAGTCATTGATTTAATGAAGTAATAAAGATTCATCAAGTTCAGATAGACTATGCCAATTTGTCAACAGACAAACTGTAGCGTTTAACACAGTTGGTTATATAATGACCTAATCAACAGTCAACGACTGATGTCGGATGAAAAATGTCAATTTCAAACGGACAAACGAACAGTTTGCCACTTTTTATGCAATAAAGTACTAAATAGTCCACAATGTCTGATTAGCGATATCAGTTTCAAACGGAGAAAATGCAGCGTTTAACACAGTTACTAATCTAATCGACACTACGATGACTAAATAAGCACAGATGTCAAACGACTTAACGAATGAATATTGATCAGTTCATCAAATCTAGGAAGCCCAGGCACTAAAGGAAAACACACCGTTTAAAGTTCAGCAGCCCCCATGTCGTGGTGGTAAATGTACCGGGCTGCAAATCAGTAAGATGCGGGTTCAAATCTCATCAGAAGCATGATGTAATTGAGGGGTTCGTCAGGCCCGCCCCATTTCTTCCTAACGTTGTTGAGGAGGCCATTAGTGATAGTGTCGGACTGTGCTGGTGCCTGTGTGGTCTGTGTTTCCACATCTTTTTGTCATGGAGTTCTTTGAGAGCACTCCCTTAGAACACATGACCCACTGAATAATGCAGCCCTGGTATATCACGGGTGAAAAGGGACAAAAAGGTATCACATGCAACGACAATAGCAACAACGGTAGCAACATGATCGTGATGGTGGTGATGTTGACGATGATGATGACGACGACGACGACGATGATGACGACGACGACGACGATGACAACGACGATGACGATGATGATGATGATGGTGGTGGTGGTTTTCACAACTGGATGGATGGTGGTGGTGGAAGAACAGTTTTTGATGATGAAAATAAGATGATGATGATATGATGATGATGATGATGTTTTTCACAACTGGACAAGATTGGAATTAAGGACAGTTTCTTCTTTAACTGCAAATAAGTTTACCAGTACCTTCTTCTTCTTCTTCTTCTTCTTCTTTCTTCTTCTTCTTCTTCTTCTTCTTCTTCTTCTTCTTTTTCTTCTTCTTATCATTTTCATCATCATCTCTTCAACATCATCATCATCTCATTCATCATCATCAGCAGCATTAGCAGCAGCAGCAGCACAGCAGCAGCAGCAGTAGCAGGATTAATATTAGCATCAGTGAAAACCTGACAGAGATATAAGCAGTTAGCAGCAGAGGATACAGAAGAACTTGTGGCACACTTGTTGCCTTGTCACGGCCATATCAAGTTTTCCTTTACTTCAAAAGTTCGTAATCCGATCTCGGTTTCAATCACCAACATCTCAAAAGACAAAGGTTATTAGAAATGTCACCTTCTATCTGACAATTTAGTCACGCTCAGCTGTTAAATGCATTGACTTTTACATTTTGTTGAACTTAGTAAGTCTGTGCACAGCATTACAATGTATGGGTGTCACCCTGTCTGTTATCAAAGTGATACATGCCTGTTTTCATAACCGATGAAGTTCAAATTTGACACACTGAATACTGCTTCCTCTATGGGTTTTCATGGATACTGTCTCACTCCCCTGTACCTATGACTGGCTGCACCCAGTTTGGGCTACAGACACTCCAAGGTCGACTCCATGGATTATGTTTAGAGGTGATCAGAAAGTGGACCCAAGAAGTTACAGCTACTGGGAATCAGAGAGGGGGGCCAATAAGAGTATGGCTACCGGCGAGCAGAAAGTCGGTCCAGTGAGTTGTGGATATAGACGGTCAGATAATGGATTTTAAAGAGTAACAGACACAACAAACAGAAAGCGATTCTATCGAGTTAACGTAACAAGAGAAGATAAGCAAATGTACCATCGAGTTACTGCCACAGGCAATGAGAAAGAGTGTCCAAGAAGTAACAGATAGAGGCGATTTGATGGAAACCAAATATGCTGTGACATACGCGATCATAGAGTATATCCAGTGAGTATAGATACCAGCCATCAAAAAAAGGATCCCATGAATTTTATCAGAAATGTGTCGCATGAGTGACACTGCACGTGATCAGAAAAAGACAGTTATAAGAAATAAAAAAAAAAAATATCCTATGAGTGACGGCTAGTAATTAGAAATATGTCCCTTGAATGACGGCTAGTAATCAGAAATATGTCCCATGAATGACGGCCAGTAATCAGAAATATATCCCATGTATGACGGCAATCAGATAATCATGAAGATATGTCTAATGCATGACAACTACGGGTAATCAGAAAAACGTCCCATCAGTGACGGCTACATGTAATCAGAAAGATGTCCCATCAGTGACGGCTACATGTAATCAGAAAGACGTCCCATCAGTGACGGCTACAGGTAATCAGAAAGACGTCCCATCAGTGACGGCAACAGGTAATCAGAAAGACGTCCCATCAGTGACGGCAACAGGTAATCAGAAAGACGTCCCAACAGTGAAGGCAACAGGTAATCAGAAAGATGTCACCATCAGTGACGGCAACAGGTAATCAGAAAGACGTCCCATGCGTGACGGCAACAGATAATCAGAAAGACGTCCCAATCAGTGACGGCAACAGGTAATCAGAAAGACGTCCCATCAGTGACGGCAACAGGTAATCAGAAAGACGTCCCATGCGTGACGGCTACAGATAATCAGAAAGACGTCCTATCAGTGACGGCAACAGGTAATCAGAAAGACGTCACATCAGTGACGGCAACAGGTAATCAGAAAGACGTCCCATGCGTGACGGCTACAGATAATCAGAAAGACGTCCCATGCGTGACGGCAACAGGTAATCAGAAAGACGTCACATCAGTGTGACGGCAACAGGGTAATCAGAAAAGACGTCCAATGCGTGACGGCTACAGATAATCAGAAAGACGTCCCATCAGTGACGGCAACATAATCAGAAAGACGTCCACATCAGTGACGGCAACAGGTAATCAGAAAGACGTCCCATGCGTGACGGCTACAGATAATCAGAAAGACGTCCCATGCGTGACGGCAACAGGTAATCAGAAAGACGTCCCATCAGTGACGGCAACAGGTAATCAGAAAGACCTCCTATGGGTGACGTCTACAGGTAATCAGAAAGGGCTGCTGATCCGCATTGTCATTCTGGTGTAAGGTGAACTGAAGCACCAAGAGTCGCTGTGTTCCGAAAGTCACAGCCAGTTGACGTTGGGGTTAGATGGTCGGCTTTCACATCTGTCGAACTGCTCACTCGATCCTGGGTGACAGAATGGATGATTTTCAAACACAAAGAAACTATTCTCTCATGGTGATTGGAGTATAAGCAAATTATTGACAACTGAACTTTTACAATGTTTAGAAAACATTATTCTGACGACGACATTTTACGTAACACAAAGAGAATTGGCTCTACCCTGTAGAAGACAGACAGGCAGACAGAAATGATACAGCAAGGCAGGAGACAGACAGACACAAACACCAACCTACTTACAAGCTGGGCCAGAATGGGCATCATGATCGTGGCGATGGCTGCGTTGTTGGTGATCTCTGTGGCGAAGGTGACGATGTAGCAGATGACGAGCAGGAGCAGCCAAGGATTCAGGGCGCTGAACACCGACAGCTTCTCTCCCATCCATCCAGACAGGCCTGACTCCTGAACACCACATTAACCCCCCTTTATTACAACTTCTCTCCCATCCATCCAGACAGGCCTGACTCCTGAACACCACATTTATCTCCCTTTATTACAACTTCTCTCCCATCCATACAGACAGGCCTGACTCCTGAACACAACATTAACCCTCCCTTTATTACAACTTCTCTCCCATCCATACCGACAGGCCTGACTCCTGAACAACACATTTACCTCCCTTTATTACAACTTCTCTCCTATCCCTGCACACAACCCTAATTCCTGAACACCTCATTTACCTCCCTTTATCGCCAGCTTCTGTCTCATCCGTGGAGACAGCTCTGACTCGTGAACATCACATTTACCTCCCTTTATTGCAGCTTTCAGTCTCATCTATGGAGACAGCTTTGACTCGTGAACATCACATTTACCTCCCTTTATTGTAGCTTCTTTCTCTACTTAGAGACGGCCAGAATTCCTGAACATCACATTTACCTCCCTTTATCACAGCTTCCTTCCCATCCATAGACTCACCCTGACTCTAGAGCACCACAGCTACCTCCCATTATCACAGCTTCTCTCCTATCCACAGAGACAGCCCAGAACTCCTGAACACAGTTACCTCCCATTATCACAGCTTCTCTCCTATCCATAGAGACAGCCAGAACTCCTGAACACAGTTACCTCCCATTACACAGCTTCTCTCTCTCCATCCACAGAGACAGCCAGAACTCCTGAACACAGTTACCTCTCATTATCACAGCTTCTCTCCTATCAGAGACAGCCAGAACTCCTGAACACAGTTACCTCCCATTATCACAGCTTCTCTCCTATCCATAGAGACAGCCAGAACTCCTGAACACCACATTTACCTTCCATTACCACAGCTTCTCTCCTGTCCATAGAGACAGCCAGAACTCCTGAACACCACATTTTGCCTCCCATTACTACAGCAGCTTCTCTCCTATCTACAGAGACAGTCAGAACTCCTGAACACTATATTTACCTCCTATTATTGCAGCTTTTTTTCTCATCCGTAATCAGTCCTAACTTTGGAACACCACATTTACCTCCCTTTGTTCCAACTTCTGTCCCATCCATCGGGACGGGCCTAACTTCCGAGCATCATATTCACCTCCCATTATTACCGCTTCTCTCCTGTCTCTAGATCAGTCCTGATATCTTAACACCTCATGTACTTCGTTGTTACAGACTCTTTCCCATCTATAGAGACATCCCTAACTCCTAAACTCCACCTGCGCTGCCATAATATCAGCTTCTCTTTCATCCAAAGAGTCTGACTCCTGAACACCAACTGTACTTCTTCTAATCACACGCTGGTGATGCACTCAGTGGTTCTGCAATAGTTAGTGACCCATTTGCTGGCGTATCTTTGAGGTCCAAACAGAACCGACACATGCTACGGATATACATGAGAGGCTATGACAAGAACAACACATGCTACGACCAGCTTAAGTGGTTCTTGCAATGGATACATTCTGTAGCTCACCTGATGGACTCTGGCAATAATAATATCTCTGGCAATAATAATATCTCTGTCTATAATGATATCTATGTCGTAACTCCCCGGAGTGCCTCTGGTGATAGTATGACTTCAGTGACTCACTTGAGTAGTTCTGATGGTGGTAATAAATGTGACTCACGTGTATGGCCGTAGCAATAGCAACACACATGCTGTGACTCACCTGGGTGGCTGTGGCAATAGCAACACATGCTGTGACTCACCCGGGTAGCTGTGGCAATAACAACACATGCTGTGACTCACCTGGGTGGCTGTGACAATAGCAACACATGCTGTGACTCACCGGGTAGCTGTGGCAATAACAACACATGCTGTGACTCACCAGGGTGGCTGTGGCAATAGCAACACAGGCTGTGACTCACCCGGGTGGCTGTGGCGATAGCAACACAGGCTGTGACTCACCTGAGTGGCTGTGGCAATAGCAAAGCCTCCTCCCAGCAGGAGGAAGAGAGACCAGGGCATTTTAGCATGAACAGTCTCCCAGTTCAGCAGGGCTGTCACAGTCTGCTGGCCTTGCCTGTCTGTGCGCGCGCGCGCGCGCGTGCACACACACACACACACACACACACACACACACACACACACACACACACACACACACACTCATACACGCAATCACGCACGTAAGCACGCGCGCGCGCGCACACACACACACACACACACACACACACACACACACACAAAACAAAATAGCTGTGAATATAGCAACAGTTTCAAATGTAGGCACATTACTTCGCTGTCTTATAGGATAAAGCTTAATGCCTTCAAAACAAAATTCAGCAAGAATGTTAAATGTCTGTGCGGTGAACAAATTTCAAAACAAACATTCTTCTGGAATGCCAGAGACTGAGACCTATTCTACCGGCTATTTCTGAAAGTTCTCTTGACAGCATCCTTGAGAATTTTAGTTTGTTGTTTGATTTTGCAAAGTGTTTACTACGCAGTACTATGGGACATTTGTTATAGTTTGTGTTGTGATTCAAATAGTTATTTAAGTGGGCTTTTCCGTACCTTTTTTTTTCATGGTATTGTAAAGATTGTAAAGATACTTTTTTTTTTTTTTTTTTTTGTATTTGATTGCAAGTTAACCCATCCACCCACCTCCTCCTCATGCTCCCCCTCTCCAAATCCTTTCCCTTCGTCTAATATCACTTAATGCTGTCTTCCTGCAAATCCGTCTATCCCCGCGTTTCCTCTCTCCACAATCGTCATCTCTGTGTTGCCCTTCATTTGCTCCCTCTCTCCCACAATCGTCATCTCTGTGTTGCCCTTCATTTGCTCCCTCTCTCCCACAATCGTCATCTCTGTGTTGCCCTTCATTTGCTCCCTCTCTCCCACATTCGTCATCTCTGTGTTGCCCTTCATTTGCTCCCTCTCTCCCACAATCGTCATCTCTGTGTTGCCCTTCATTTGCTCCCTCTCTCCCACAATCGTCATCTCTGTGTTGCCCTTCATTTGCTCCCTCTCTCCCACAATCGTCATCTCTGTGTTGCCCTTCATTTGCTCCCTCTCTCCCACAATCGTCATCTCTGTGTTGCCCTTCATTTGCTCCCTCTCTCCCCCACAATCGTCATCTCTGTGTGTTGCCCTTCATTTGCTCCCTCTCTCCACATTCGTCATCTCTGTGTTGCCCTTCATTTGCTCCCTCTCTCTCCCACAATCGTCATCTCTCTGTTGCCCTTCATTTGCTCCCTCTCTCCCACAATCGTCATCTCTGTGTTGCCCTTCATTTGCTCCCTCTCTCCCACAATCGTCATCTCTGTGTTGCCCTTCATTTGCTCCCTCTCTCCCACAATCGTCATCTCTGTGTTGCCCTTCATTTGCTCCCTCTCTCCCACAATCGTCATCTCTGTGTTGCCCTTCATTTGCTCCCTCTCTCCCACAATCGTCATCTCTGTGTTGCCCTTCATTTGCTCCCTCTCTCCCACAATCGTCATCTCTGTGTTGCCCTTCATTTGCTCCCTCTCTCCCACAATCGTCATCTCTGTGTTGCCCTTCATTTGCTTCCTCTCTCCCACAATCGTCATCTCTGTGTTGCCCTTCATTTGCTCCCTCTCTCCCACATTCGTCATCTCTGTGTTGCCCTTCATTTGCTTCCTCTCTCCCCCACAATCGTCATCTCTGTGTTGCCCTTCATTTGCTCGCTGCTATTCTATGCCGGTGATAACGGTAACAGTTCTAACAACACACACTGTCCACTCCCATTCTGTACAGCTTTTATAACACACGCTGTCCACTCCCGTTCTGTACAGCACTAACAACACACACACTGTCCACTCCCATTCTGTACAGCTTTTATAACACACTGTCCACTCCCGTTCTGTACAGCACTAACAACACACACTGTCCACTCCCATTCTGTACAGCTTTTATAACACACGCTGTCCACCCCCATTCTGTACAGCTCTAACAACACACACAGTCCACTCCCATTCTGTACAGCTCTAACAACACAGTCCACTCCCATTATGTACAGCTCTAACAACACACACTATCCACTCCAATTTGTACAGGTCTAACAACACACACACTATCTACTCCCATTCTGTACAACTGCACACACAGTCCACTCCCATTCTGCACAGATCTTATAACATACACTATCCCTTGTGTTTACATATCTATTTACGGCACACGCCACCTATTCCAGTTTATAGTAGATCTGACATCACTCACCTTACACTTCTCTTCACTATAGATAGTACAACACAGACCATGCACTTCCGTTCATTATAGATTTTACAACATACACAGCATACAATTCCGTTCATTACGGATTTTACAAGACAAAACACCAATCCCTGTTCATTATACATTTTACAACACACTCCTCTCAACAGCTTTTACAGCACATATCAGCCAGTCCTGCTCTTTACAGAGTTTACAACGCATATCAACCACAGCTTTTACAGCACATATCAACCAGTCCTGCTCTTTACAGCTCATACAATATACATCAACCACTCCCTTTCTTTACAGCTCATACAATATACATCAACCACTCCTGTTCTTTACAGCTCATACAATATACATCAACCACTCCTGTTCTTTACAGTCATACAATATACATCAACCACTCCTGTACTATACAGCTGTAAAGCATACATCAACCACTCCTGTTCTTTACAGCTGTAAAGCATACATCAACCACTGCTGTTCTTTACAGCTGTTACTATACACATCATCCATTCATATTCTGTACAGAGCTTTAAAACAACACATCACCAACTGTTTTTACAGTTGTTACGCTGTACGTCAACTAGTCTCTCCCCACCCCCGCCCCTTTTTATAGCCGTTACTATATACAATAAATCTGAGTCTTCACCTCTGTTGCAATATACATCAGCCTCTCCCACTCTTTAAAGCTGTTGCAATATACATCAACCTCTCCCTTTCTCTCTACCGCTGTAACAGTACATATCAGACACTCCAGTTCTTTACAGCTGTTACAATATATGTCGACCGCTTCTGTTCTTTACAGCTGTTACAATATGCACCAACCTCTCCCGTTCTTTACAGTTGTGTTAATATATATCAACCACTTCTGTTCTTTTCAGCTATTACAAAATACATCGACCACTCCCCTTGGCGAATCTTCAAAACAACAAGGTATCAAGTCATGTCCCTAGCGGCAAGTTATCATCATTTGATGACGAATATGAACGTTCAAATCGGACTGAACTAATCTCACATGAACGTGGTACTAAACGGGTGCCAAAAAAAAGCAAAGCATACAAACACAACAACAACAGCAACAACAACAACAACAAGAACAACAACAACAACAACGTCAACAACAATAGTTATAATGTTTGTCAGAAGTCAACAGTCACAGGCTCTGCAAACGTATGGCTTCTTCTGCACGATCTCTCGCTGCTGCTTAGAAAGATGATTGATTCAAACAAAGAAGAGAAAGAAGTACCTGGCAGTCGGCTGCAAAAGTCTCTACAGGGCCAGGTGGAAGGGAGCACAAACATCAGTACGCCGATAAGAATGGCCGGAGTGGAATCACTCACATACCTGTCATACCAGGAATTGTTTCAGTACTGTACAACGTGGCTCTAGTTCTAAAGCAATTCATCACCTTCTGTCTGCAAACTGAATGTCTTATTGCTAGGCATACAGGTAGCAAGACAGAACAGTTGTTGAGGATTAAGTGACCATGTTTTTGCTGAGTCCAGTATTATATCATACCGTTTTAAGATTTTCATTTTTGAGCTTGATGAGGTATTCATGTAAAGTAGAAAAGGAGAAATGGATTTTTAGCTTGCTATCTATGAGGCATTCATTTCAAACGAGTACGAGGGGAGAAATGGATATCTATCTATCTATCTATTAGGCGATCCTTACACACACACACACACACACACACACACACACACACACACACACAAGCACGCGCACACACACACACACACACACACACACACACACACACACACACACACACACATGCACACACGCACGCACACACACGCACGTACGCACGTGCACGCACACATGCACACTCACACTCAGAGAGAGAGAGAGAGAGAGAGAGAGAGAGCGTCATCTCAGTACTATTTTCAATATGTAGAGAGTAGTTTCAACCGAATTAGAAAAACTACATACCTTACCCATGCAGTGACTACTGTGCTAGTTAACGATGTGTGTGTGGGGGGGGGGGGGGGGAGACGGACAGAGAGAGAGAGAGAGAGAGAGAGAGAGAGAGAGAGAGAGAGAGAGAGAGAGAGAGAGAACAGAAACAGTGTGTGCGTGAATGTGTGTGCGTGTGTGTGTGCGTGAATGTGTGTGCGTGTGTGTGCGTGAATGTGTGTGCGTGTGTGTGCGTGAATGTGTGCGTGAATGTGTGTGTGTGTGTGTGTGTGTGTGTGTGTGTGTGTGTGTGTGTGTGTGTGTGTGTGCAGATTTTCGCTTCTAGCGCCAGAACCGATCATTTACCTGTCATTCTAGTCTGAACTAGTGCTGTAGATATGTCCTTAGTGTTTGCTCTAATGTTGTTGTGCAGCCACATTTCTTCCGTCTGTCCCAATCAGACGAGAAATGTACCGGTGCATTTTTCATGGAACTTACTGGATGCCTTTTCCTTGTGGTAGTGTGCAAGGAAATGGATGAACGTACTTTCTGCTGGATAATACTGTCTCTGCCTCTTCTATCAATGTGCTGCATGTGGGCATACATGCATGTCGCTGGTATGAGAGAAAATATGACGGTCCTCCAGCAAACTGAAGCCACATATATGATAACAATACACCTACCTTCATAACTACTCGCATGAGTGAACTAATCACAAAATCTGAACTTGCACACTTGTCTGTGCATGGGAGAGATGTCTTGTTTCCCTCTGTTCTTGAGTTCCTATCTGACTGCTTTCCTTCTGTTCTAGCTTTCCTTTATGACTGCTTTCCTTTCTGACTGCTTTCCCTCTGTTCTTGCTTTCCTTTATGACTGCTTTCCCTCTGTTCTTGCCTTCCTTTATGACTGCTTTCCTTTATGACTGCTTTCCTTTATGACTGCTTTCCCTCTGTTCTTGCTTTCCTTTATGACTGCTTTCCTCTGTTCTAGCTTTCCTTTATGACTGCTTTCCTTTATGACTGCTTTCCTTTATGACTGCTTTCCTTTATGACTGCTTTCCCTCTGTTCTAGCTTTCCTTTATGACTGCTTTCCTTTATGACTGCTTTCCCTCTGTTCTTGCTTTCCCTTTATGACTGCTTTCCTTTATGACTGCTTTCCCTCTGTTCTTGCTTTCCTTTCTGACTGCTTTCCCTCTGTTCTTGCTTTCCTTTATGACTGCTTTCCTTTCTGACTGCTTTCCTTTCTGACTGCTTTCCTTTCTGACTGCTTTCCCTCTGTTCTTGCTTTCCTTTCTGACTGCTTTCCTTTCTGACTGCTTTCCTTTTCTGACTGCTTTCCTTTCTGACTGCTTTCCTTCTGTTCTTGCTTTCCTTTATGACTGCTTTCCTTTCTGACTGCTTTCCCTCTGTTCTTGCTTTCCTTTCTGACTGCTTTCCCTCTGTGACTGCTTTCCTTATGACTGCTTTCCCTCTGTGACTGCTTTCCCTCTGTTCTTGCTTTCTCTTTATGACTGCTTTCCTTTCTGACTGCTTTCCCTCTGTTCTTGCTTTCCTTTATGACTGCTTTCCTTTCTGACTGCTTTCCCTCTGTTCTTGCTTTCTTCTATGACTGCTTCCCTCTGTTCTTGCTTTCTTCTATGACTGCTTTCCCTCTGTTCTTACTTTCCTTTATGACTGCTTTCCTTTCTGACTGCTTTCCCTCTGTTCTTGCTTTCTTCTTCTATGACTGCTTTCCCTCTGTTCTTGCTTTCCTTTATGACTGCTTTCCTTTCTGACTGCTTTCCTTTCTGACTGCTTTCCCTCTGTTCTTGCTTTCCTTTCTGAATGCTTTCCCTCTGTTCTTGCTTTCCTTTCTGACTGCTTTCCCTCTGTTCTTGCTTTCCTTTATGACTGCTTTCCCTCTGTTCTTGCTTTCCTTTATGACTGCTTTCCTTTCTGACTGCTTTCCCTCTGTTCTTGCTTTCCTTTATGACTGCTTTCCCTCTGTTCTTGCTTTCCTTTCTGACTGCTTTCCTTTATGACTGCTTTCCCTCTGTTCTTGCTTTCCTTTCTGACTGCTTTCCCTCTGTTCTTGCTTTCCTTTATGACTGCTTTCCTTTCTGACTGCTTTCCTTTCTGACTGCTTTCCCCTCTGTTCTTGCTTTCCTTTCTGAATGCTTTCCCTCTGTTCTTGCTTTCCTTTCTGACTGCTTTCCCTCTGTTCTTGCTTTCCTTTATGACTGCTTCCCCTCTGTTCTTGCTTTCCTTTCTGACTGCTTTCCCTCTGTTCTTGCTTTCCTTTCTGAATGCTTTCCCTCTGTTCTTGCTTTCCTTTCTGACTGCTTTCCCTCTGTTCTTGCTTTCCTTTATGACTGCTTTCCCTCTGTTCTTGCTTTCCTTTCTGACTGCTTTTCCCTCTGTTCTTGCTTTCCTTTATGACTGCTTTCCCTCTGTTCTTGCTTTCCTTTATGACTGCTTTCCTTTATGACTGCTTTCCTTTCTGACTGCTTTCCCTCTGTTCTTGCTTTCCTTTCTGACTGCTTTCCCTCTGTTCTTGCTTTCTTCTATGACTGCTTTCCCTCTGTTCTTGCTTTCCTTTATGACTGCTTTCCCTCTGTTCTTGCTTTCCTTTCTGACTGCTTTCCTTTCTGACTGCTTTCCTTTATGACTGCTTTCCTTTCTGACTGCTTTCCCTCTGTTCTTGCTTTCCTTTATGACTGCTTTCCCCTCTGTTCTTGCTTTCCTTTATGACTGCTTTCCCTCTGTTCTTGCTTTCCTTTATGACTGCTTTCCTTTCTGACTGCTTTCCCTCTGTTCTTGCTTTCCTTTATGACTGCTTTCCCTCTGTTCTTGCTTTCCTTTCTGACTGCTTTCCTTTATGACTGCTTTCCTTCTCCTTCTTTCTTGCTTTCCTTTCTGACTGCTTTCCCTCTGTTCTTGCTTTCCTTTATGACTGCTTTCCTTTCTGACTGCTTTCCCTCTGTTCTTGCTTTCCTTTCTGACTGCTTTCCCTCTGTTCTTGCTTTCCTTTATGACTGTTTTCCCCTCTGTTCTTGCTTTCCTTTATGACTGCTTTCCTTTCTGACTGCTTTCCCTCTGTCCTAGCTTTCCTTTCTGACTGCTTTCCTTTCTGACTGCTTTCCTTTCTGACTGCTTTCCTTTATGACTGCTTTCCCTCTGTTCTTGCTTTCCTTTCTGACTGCTTTCCTTTCTGACTGCTTTCCTTTATGACTGCTTTCCCTCTGTTCTTGCTTTCCTTTATGACTGCTTTCCTTTCTGACTGCTTTCCTTTATGACTGCTTTCCCTCTGTTCTTGCCTTCCTTTCTGACTGCTTTCCTTCTGTTCTTGCTTTCCTTTCTGACTGCTTTCCTTTATGACTGCTTTCCTTTATGACTGCTTTCTCTCTGTTCTAGCTTTCCTCTGTGCTTGCTTTTCTCACTCGAACAACGATTCGGCATCTCTTGTTTCCATTCAATCCATTTCTGGAGAGGCGTTGATATGCTTTCTTTGAAATGCACTGAACTGGACGAAAGGTGGAAAGGTGACCACTTCAAACGAAAAAGGCAAACATTTGATTAAATGCACAGTCTCGTTAAACGAAAACTGTCGGGTGCTGCGTACGAAATTCTGGCAGAACAGCTATTGCGTACAGTATTGCTATGTCGGCAACCGCGTTCATGCAGCCTTTGAGGTTTCTCGCTCGTATTGTGCAGTACAGAACTCGCCGATTAAAGACAGATCCTGCTTCCGACTTCTGCTCACTGTGGTGAAAACGCACCAACCATACTCTGAAGCGGTGATCAAACGCGCGATAGGTTCATAATAAAAGGACTGGCTTTGAGCGCACTGGTGAAATACGTACCAAGTGTGCGTCACCGACAGTTCTGCACCAAACCTCCCCCCCCCACCCCCCCACTACCCCCTCCCTCCCCACCTATCCCCCTCCCCCCCTCCACACACACACACTCATGCATGCACTCTCGCACGCCCGCATTTGACACGTGGTCGCGAGTGTGCACAAATATATCAATATAATCACATATACGCACACGCGTGCGCACGCTCGCCTGCACACACACACACACACACACACACACACACACACACACACACACACATTCAGAAAAACAACAACACAACCGACCTGTTTGCAAAGAGACTGGCCCATCCTCCAAATCCTCCATATTCCGCGTGATCCACAGTGCCACACCAGAAGAAAGAAGCAAAGCATCACGCTCCTCTCAGCATACCTGTTGACCAACACGGCAGCCAAGATCACACACTGCCACAGGGTCCCATGACATCAATGTGATGATGGGATGTTCACATCAAAATCACAGTTTCCTTCATCTTCATCTGCATTGTCATCATCAGTAACACGCCAACACGCATTATCAGTAATGTCAAGACTTGTGTGAGCCATGGTCACGTTTCCCCTAGATTTGTGTTTTCCAAGGTCAATGCGTTTCCCCCCAGGTCTATGTTGGGCTATAGTTACTTAGGTCTATGTTCCCTAGGTCTATATTTCTCCCTGGTTTTTCTTTTAATTCGTTTCATTAGCGTGTCATCATCAACATCACGCCAACAAGCATCATCATTCTTAATGAAGACCAACATAATGCTTGTGAGGAGAGCGGGTCTTTGGAAGCCTGGTCATGTGTTGCCCTTGGTCTATGGTCTATGTGTTGACCTAGGTCTATGTGTTGACCTAGGTCATGTGTTGCCCTAGGTCTATATGTTGACCTTGGTCCTATGTGTTGCCCTTGGTCTATATGTTGCCCTTGGTCTATGTGTTGCCCTAGGTCTATGTGTTGACCCAGGTCTATGTGTTGCCTTAAGTCCATGTCCGCTCAGGTCTATGGTGTCAAAGGGCTATGTTCCTCAGACTATATCGCCCTAAACCTGTTTCCCCAGATTTTTATTCCCCTAGGTCTACCCCCCTCCCGATCCCACCCCGTTAAGCCCCGCCTGGCTTTTGTCTGCCGTCTGCAATCGCATTTAAAGATCACGTGACCCTTACTGAGCCAGCCGATCCAGATCAACTTTGAGGTCAAGTGACCCAGAATCGGATACTGGGGTCCCAACCTAGATTAAAGGTAGCGATCCTGAATTTGTCAGAACGACCCAGCGTGATGCTAAAGAACATTAAGAGATACAGAGCGGGCCATGATGATAGAAACCTACATTAAACGTCAGACCAAGAATGTGTTCAATCTGGGTCCACAGGATTCATTCACAGTCATCTGCTCTGGGTCGTTTTTTTCTGGGTAACACAAAAAATGTTCTAGATCACTCCACATTTCACAGTCCCTATTGATCACGATGAGGCACTGTAAGTCCCGGACCTTCTCTTTGATGTGGATTACCTGACCCCATTGGTTGACATGATCCTTGACCCTGGAAAAGGTTGTCACAGTCCTTTAACGTCATCCCGGGTCATCTTAATGCACTGTGTGTCAGCTGATTTTACTTTCTGTCCGTGTTGTTTGACCTGCAATCCATCGTCTATAAAGCAGGACCTATTCTTTATCATTTATCATTTAATACCCTGGGTTTCTATGAGCTGATCTGGGTCATCTCGGTTTTAATTACCTGGACCCGGGTCGCTGACCCGTTATGGATCACTGACCTGTGACCTCGATATGGGTCAGCCGATCCCATCCTGGGTCACCTGGTCTTTAAGTGTGGGTTCACGAACCATTAGCAAGACTCTGGGGAACTATTACACATTCTCGGTCACCATGACGCACTCTGGGACAAGTAGATCAGCCTAAGACTGGCTCACTGCGCGCTGTGGGTCACCTGCCTTGAACATCACTTTGAAATCAGTATGACTCGTTCTGGGTGACCCAGCCTAACGTAGTCATGATCAGCTGACCCCCTTGGGACCACCAGACCTCGATCTGGGTCGCAATGTTCCACTCTAGTTGATCCTGGACCTTGTTGTGGGTCAGCGATCAAGCTGGATTCACATAATTGTAACCGTGGTGGGGGTCGGGGAACATACACCTGGTGGAATTGACACTCTGGGCAATACTGGCCTGGGTAAACATAGAACTAGACTTACACAAACATAGACCTGGGTAGCACATGTACAGGGTAACATAGAACTAGACTTACACAAACATAGACCTGGGGTAACACATGTAAACGTAAACACAAAACTAGACTTACACAAACATAGACTTCGGGTAACACATGTACAGGTAAACACAGAAGTATACTTACACATAGACCTGGGGTAACATGTTGTACATGTAAATGTAGAACTATACCTACACAAACATGTACAGGTAAATATAGAACTAGACTTACACAAACATAGACCTGGGGTAACACATGTACAGGTAAACATAAAACTAGACCTACACAAACATAAAACCCGGGGTAACACATATGCAGGTAAACAAAGACCTAAGAAAAACATCGACCTGGATAAAACAAAGACAGGAAGAGGGGGAACATAGATCCGGGAGAGGGAGGGGACATAGATCTGATGATGAAATCGCTGTGCGGAAGACAATGGCCAGAGGGTTGGCATGGATTCATAGTAAGCTGTTCACTGACTCAGGAACCTGACAATTTCCGTATGAGCAGATAAGGGAGACTATCGGCGTATTCCCCGTCTGCTCGTGTCAAGCTGTCAGGCTTCATGTCCGCCAGCGGCACAACCCGAGTCCCCGCCCTGGTGAGAACGTTCAGCTGGGACACACAGCTGGGGGAGGAGGGGGAGGGATAGACCTGAGGGCAAACATAGACCGGCGGTCTCAACGGTATGACCCTCTTGTGACGGGGAGATGGAAGCGGATTGGAGAATTCTGTTGCTGTTCAAAATGCATGGGGACAGAACTCGGTGTTCAGTTGCTACATCTAACACATGCACCACACTGAAATCTCTGTGTGTGCTTTCATGGCCACTTTTTGCACACTCACGTGACAGGACCTAACTTCCGGAAGTCAGCTCTAATGTGGTCACGTAGTTTGCGGTTTGTGTCGTCTGCTGTTGTTCCTGTCGTCTGGTTCCGAGCACGTGCTGCACTGCCACCTCTTGGTGAGGACAGAAACAACAGGGGAAGTCACTGAGCAGACTGGAGGAACTGAGAATGGGCACAGCTGGTCATGGGTTTCTCTTCAATTCATTCATTCATTCATTCATTCATTCAATATGCAGTTTTGTTTGTAGCCTGCCAGTCCTTCGTGTGTGTGGGATTAGAGAGTAGATCTAGACCCCATACGCACAATATACTTACTGACATCATGATGACATCTTCACACCAGGTGTCATTGATTCATTGCATGATTTAGAGTAAATACCCCTTAGAAAATTTCGGACTGCTTGTGTCCAGTATTTTTGTTATTAATTAAAGAATGTGAAAACGCAGGCTTATTCATTTAAGTCGTGCTATTTGTGTGCTGCTGGCAGTGTACGTGTGTGTGTGTGTGTGTGTGTGTGTGTGTGTGTGTGTGTGTGTGTGTGTGTGTGCGACTTATCTGATTGTCGATTTATTACGGTGTCGACTTACCCAATCACGTGTGTGTGTGTGCGTGTGTGTGTGTGTGTGTGTGTGTGTGTGTGTGTGTGTGTGTGTGTGTGTGTGTGTGTGTGTGTGTGTGTGTAAAGCAGAACTGAGGAACAAAAGTGTGGTCCCCATTTCCGTGACACATCATGGCGGACTGTTCTTCAGCGTTGTCTTGTCCTCGTTGCTATGAAAAGGCATGTCAGTTCTCTCTCTCCGTGAAGTAAGAAGCCAAAACAGAGCAAGTGACTCTTTTTGTAGCGTCTGGTTCTGCACTCCGTCAACAAAAGAACATGAAAGTAGGGTAGGGAATGTGTACAAGGGGATGTTTTTGTCCAATACTTTTCAGTCCAGGTTGCCTCCCCCTCCACCCAATACAACATCTGATCTCCTGGATCTACTATCACGAGTTCAGAGCCAGTTGCAGGTCTTCAACAGTGGTCATCTACCTTGACTAAGTCGGCAAATTCTCCAAATAAACAGACACGTTGCCAGATAGGTGGGTCCTGATGTGTAGAGATTTGAACGGTTCTAACAGTGCCCCGCCATGACATGGTGCATGGACATGGGGAGCCGTGCAGTCCTCTGAGAGATGGAGGGATAGAGAAGGCCTCCCTACCCGGAGCGGCAGAAGAGCACGTGCAGCCAGAGCCAGACTGCTATCAGCAGCAGGAGGGACAGCGGCAGGCCGTACACCAGCCAGTTGGCGAAGGTCAAGGGAGAGGTCAGCCCCACTTTCTCGAACACTCTGAACAACACACCTCCACACTGACCAGTACACAGCAGTAACACTCACCAGCATACCAAGCCGTACGTACACATAGATTTGAGACTTGTCCATACTCTCTCTCTCTCTCTCTCTCTCTCTCTCTCTCTCTCTCTCTCACTCACACACACACACACACACACACACACACACACACACACACACACACACACACACACACACATGCACACGCACACAAACACGCACACAAACACACACACACTCACACACACACACACACACACACACACACACACACACACACACATGCACACGCACACAAACACACTCACTCACACACACACACACACACACACACACACACACACACACACACACACACACACATGTGCATACAGAGAGAGAGAGAGAGAGAGAGAGGGGGGGGGGGGGGGGGGGGAGGACCACAGACGAGACCTAAAAAGCAAGGCGCGTTGAGACAGAGGTTAATGAAGAACGCCAGAGGAACAGACGGGGTCATTACATCTGACTCTGCCCCATCAGGACAAGGTTGGGTCCGGTGCCGGTCATGCTGGCCATGCCTCCCACATTGGCGGAATAGGCGATGGCCAGGGACAGGGCCTTGGCCAGCCTTCTCCTGGACTGCCCGTCATCCTCGTCCTCTCCACCGTTGTCACCTGCACTGCTTCTGGCCTCTTCCTTGACCACACTTCTGCGTGAAAAGAGGGGGGGGGGGGGGGGGGGGGGGGGGGGGGGGGGGGGGGGGGGGGGGGCAGGGAATCAGTGAAATAAACATTCACTGGGAGACACACAGCAGCAGAATTAAGCATTCACTTGCAGCACAGTACGCTCTGAAAAGAAGCAGAAGAAAGTCTACACAATTCTAACGTTCTAGCTAGTGTCTGTGGTGGTCACTGGGCAGAAAATGGTAGCTACCGGCGTACTCTCCAATTTGCATTATGTGTCAGTCAGTGCTAGACCCTTCGTCCAAGAAGGAAGGGAGGTGTAGAATTTGAGCTCTAATTTGTCTCTAAGCAGACATTTCCTTGAAAACAAAATATTGATGAAAATTTTAACTTTCTTGTTGTCTATCTCACTAGAAAACACTATCTATCTATCTGTCTGTCTGTCTGTCTGTCTGTCTGTCTGTCTGTCTCTCTCTATCTATCTATCTATCTATCTATCTATCTATCTATCTATCTATCTATTTGTCGCCTGTCTGTTCGTCCGTCCGTCCGTCCGTCTCTGTCTTTTGTCTATTTCTTTGTCTGTCTGTCGGTCTATCTAGCCATCTATCTGTCTGTCTGTCTGTCTATTTATCTATTTGTGAAGAGGGGCCCGTGGTGAGATGGTCAGAGGATTTGCTTGCGGAGCTGACAGTCGTGAGTTCGAACCACACCAGGGGCTCGGAGTGTTTCGGCTTGAAGACCCTGTCTGTCCACCCAGCAGTCAATGGGTCCTGATTCAGTTCAGGGAAGGTTAAAGCGGGCGGAAGGCGAGGGGTGGAATTGCCTTTCGTCATGCCCGTGCCCCAGACACGGTGACCTCTGACAGTTCACTGCCCCTCCGGCCAAAAGGCTGTGGGAACTCTCATCTCTTTTACTTTAGACCTGTCTATCTATCTATCTATCTGTCTGTCTCTCTATTTGGCTTTGTCTATCTGTCTACTGCCTGTATCTGTCTGTCTGCTTGTTTGTCCGTCTATCTGTGTAAGCAAAATGAAAGAGACTGATCACCCAGGCTCATTGATGGCAGTTTTGTCTTCAGCATCAATGGAGGAAATATCTGCAACACAAACACACACACGCATGCACGCACGCGCCCCCCACCCAGGCACACATACACACACGCACGCACGCACGCACGCACGCACGTACACACACACACACACACACACACACACACACACACACACACACACACGCACACACACACACACACACACACACACACACACACACACACACACACACACACACACACACACACACACACGTCTGTCTTGTATGTGTCTGATCGTGGCAGTGTTATTTCTGTTACTGTCAGTCTTACTATCAATACGAACACATGCCTTTGTCTGTGTGGTTGTTGTCTCTGTGTAAGCGGGCTAATGTTGTCAGTAATCAGCGTCTTCATTAGCGTTATTAAACATCTTATATCTCTCGTCATCGTGTCTTGTTACTGTCGCTGACTTGCCTTGCACGTGTCCAGCCTCTCTCACTGTCCAGTGAGTGTATTTGGTCAGTGCCGATGTCCTTTGACCGTGTGTATTCTGCCACTGACAACGTCCCGGGACAGGTCACCCTGCCATCATCGGTGTCCAGTATGACCGTTATCCTGACACTGTCCATCGTCTGTCAGGCTTCTGTCACTGTCCTTCTAGTCTGGCTGACTGACAGCGTGAGGCTAGTGTTGCAGTTACTGTCGCTTTGAAGTTAGCATGACCACTCCGTCATTGTCAGTTTGATGTTAACATCACCATTCCCTCATTGTCAGTTTAAGGTGGCATCATCATTCCATCATTGTCAGTTTAAGGTGGCATCATCATTCCATCATTGTCAGTTTAAGGTTGGCATCAACAGTCCACCATTGTCAGTTTAAGGTTGGCATCAACAGTCCACCATTGTTAATTCGATGTCAGCATCACCATTATATCGTTGTCAATTTATATTAGTTATATTAGCATTAGATCACTGTCAATTTGATGCCAGTATCACCATTCCATCACCATCAGTTTGATGTTTGTTTTAGTATTCCATAACTGTCAGTTTCATGACAAGATCATATCAATCATCACGTCAGTTTGATGTTAGTATCACTAATTCATCACTGTCAGTTTGATGTTAGTATCACTAATTTTGTATCATCACTGTCAGTTTGATGTTTGTATCACTAATTCATCACTGTCAGTTTGATGTGTCAGTCAGTTTGATGTTTGTATCGCTAATTCATCACTAGTTTGATGTCATCACTGTCAGTTTGATGTTTGTATCATTAAATTCATCACTGTCAGTTTGATGTTTGTATCATAATTCATCACTGTCAGTTTGATGTTTGTATCATTAATTCATCACTGTCAGTTTGATTTTGTATCATTAATTCATCACTGTCAGTTTGATGTTTGTATCATTAATTCATCACTGTCAGTTTGATGTTTGTATCATTAATTCACTGTCAGTTTGATCATTAATTCATCACCGTGAGTTTGATGTGTTTTGTTTGTCATTTAATTCATCACTGTGAGTTTGATGTTTGTATCACTAATTCATCACTGTCAGTTTGATGTTAGTATCACTAATTCATCACTGTCAGTTTGATGTTAGTATCACTAATTCATCACTGTCAGTTTGATCACTCACTGTCAGTTTGATGTTTGTATCATCTGATTCATCACTGTCAGTTTGATGTTTGTATCACTGTTCATTGTCAGTTTCAGTTTGTTTTGTATCACTAATTCATCACTGTCAGTTTGATGTTTGTATCATTAATTCATCACTGTCAGTTTGATGTTTGTATCATTAATTCATCACTGTCAGTTTTTGTATCATAATTTGTTTGATGTTTGTATCACTGATTCATCACTGTCAGTTTGATGTTTGTATCATTAATTCATCACTATCAGTTTGATGTTTGTATCATTAATTCACTCACTGTCAGTTTGATGTTTGCATCATTAATTCATCACTGTCAGTTTAATGGTTCATCACCATTCCATCCAACCATCAATAAGCCGCACCACAAGGGTCTGTTTTCACAGTCTACGTGATTCAGTCATATAGCATGCTTGCGTGTGTAACAATTATCATCGTAAATCGTAATCAACCCATCGATTCTTCAGTCCACCTTAAAGAGTACGCACAGTTCATATACATAGTCTGCTCTTTAAGTAAACAAAAATGCAGACAGGCAATATTAAGCTTTTATATTCGTTACTCTGTTTAACAAATTAAATGTTGCCAAGTCATACTTATAATGATTGAGTACTGTTATCTGCACTCAATTTCCCCCACCACATATGTTTCAAGCACTTTTCGGTTTCATTTTCGTCGATCGATGTCTAAGTGAGCCTGGCCAAACAATAATCTGTTAGAACGACAATCATCGCTTGAAATAGACGGACTGCCAACCGTATCGTTCACTGAAGTGTGATAACTAAAATTAATACGGCAATAAGCATATATTCAAACCATGGCATTCCCAAGCAAACAGACGTCTCAAATTATTTCATCTGTCAAAACAGCCTTTAAAAAGAATAGGAAACAATAACAACTATGAGTTCCATGTACCACTAGAGACGACAAAGAAGAAGGAAGAGCTAACATCGGTGGGGGAGGGAGGGAGGCGAGGGAAGGAAGGCGCGGAGGGAGGCGAGGAAGGCGAGGGAGGCGAGGGGGCGAGGGAGAGCGGGCTTCAGAGAGTCGTTCCAGCACGGCCTGGCGATGGGCAGCATCATGGAGGTGTGGCCCGTGTTGCTCACCAACATGGACAGCACCCACGTCACACCCATCAGGCCCAGCATCACCTCATCACACACACACATCAGCAGCCCACCATCACCTTCCACATCACCCACATCAGGCCACATCACCTCCCACATCACACACATCAAGCCCACCATCACCCTCCATCACACACATCCACATCACATCACACATACATCAAGCCAACAATCACCCTCCACATCACACACATCAGGCCCCCATCACCCTCCACATCACATACATCAGGCCCAGCATCACCCTCCACATCACAAACATCAGGCCCACCATCACCCTCCACATCACACACATCAGGCCACATCATCCTCCTCCACATCACACACATCAGGCCCACATCATCATCTCCACCACATCACAAACATCAGAACCATCATCCTCCACATCACACCCATCAGGCCCACCATCACCATCCCTCCACAATACACACATCAGGCCATCATCCACACATCATCACCACACACACACATCAGGGCCCACCATCACCCTCCCATCACACACATCAGGCCCACCATCACCCTCCACATCACACACATCAGGCCACGTCATCCTCTACATCACACCCATCAGACCCACCATCACCCTTCACATCACACACATCAGGCCACATCATCCATCACATCACACACATCAGGCCCACCATCACCCTCCACACCACACACATCACACCAGAACCATCACCCTCCACATCACACCCATCAAGCCCACCATCACCCTCCACATAACACACATCAGGCCACCCTCACATCACACCCATCAGGCCCACATCACCCTCATCACACACATCAGGCCCACCATCACCCTCCACATCACACACATCAGACCCACCATCACCCTCCACATCACACACACACACATCAGGCCCACCAGCCACCTCAACATCACACACATCAGGCCCACATCACACACATCAGGCCCACCACGCCATACACATCAGGCCCACCATCACCCTCCACATCACACACATCAAGCCCACCATCACCTTCCACATCATACACATCAAGCCCACCATCACCCTCCACATCACACACATCAGGCCCACCATCACCTCCACATCACACACATCAGCCCACCATCACCCTCCACATCACACACATCAGGCCCACCATCATCCTTCACATCAGAACCATCACCCTCCACATCACACATATCATCAGCCCACATCATCCTCCACATCATACACATCAGGTCCACCATCACCCTCCGCATCATACACATCAGGCCCACCATCACCTCCACATCACACACATCAGGCCCACCATCACCCTCCACATCATACAAATCAGGCTCACCATCACCCTCCGCATTATACACATCAGAACCATCACCCTTCACATCACACACATTAGAACCATCACCCTCCACATCATGTACTTCATGTCCATGTCCAGCACACACAGAGACAGAGACAGAGAGAGAGAGACAGAGACAGAGACAGAGACAGACAGACAGACAGACAGACAGAGACAGAGCGTCAGAGACAGAAAGAGACAGAGACAGAGGGTTTATCACATAAGGTCATTGATCTTCATAAAGAAGAGGGTATACATATATGATATCTGTGAATACCATGAGAAAACAAAAAATGTACGTTTAAAAAGAAATTTGAAAAATGATTTATAAGATCTAGTTGCAAAGTGAGACGACTGCAGGCGGAATTCTAAACAAATCTTAAAGAAATGTCAGCGAACCGCCCAGAGATATGTGGACAAAAGAGTCACAAGACAAAACACAACACGTTTCGACCTCTTAGGTCTTCCTCAGGTGAAACAAAAACGAATAAAATAACGAAAATGCACTTAGCTTTGATCGCTTCAGATCGCTTCTGAGTTCAGCACAAGGAGGCTTCTTCCTTGTGCTGAACTCAGAAGCGATCTGAAGCGATCAAAGCTAAGTGCATTTTCGTTATTTTATTCGTTTTTGTTTCACCTGAGGAAGACCTAAGAGGTCGAAACGTGTTGTGTTTTGTCTTGTGACTCGTTTGTCCACGTTTCTCTGGGCGGTTCGCTGACATTTCTTTAAGAATGATTTATAAGGCTCCGCCCATAAAACATTGTCAAACGAATCACAAGAATTGTCTAGTGGTTCATTTGTCTACGTTTTATATATTCCTGCCTGCAGTCGCCTTGCAGCCAGATCTAAGTTTTAAAACAACACACAATTAATTTGGATCAAGTGCAGATCATGAACCAGAATCGAAACGCCTCATTTCCCATATCTTGCACAAGCGTAACAGCCCTTCATCAGAATTTGATGAGATGAGTGATTTTGCTCGTTCTTCATTTTCATTGTCCTGAGTGTTGTTCATCTTGCCTGAAGAAGATTTAAGAGGTCGAAAACGCGTCGTGTTTTGTCTTGTGATTCGCTTGTTCATTTGGCTTATACAGTACTTAACATAATTTTTTTCAAAGATGCCATCGTCAGTTCGGAAGAGAGGGCCGGTTTGGCTGTCAGCATGGATGGCACCTTACACATGGTATGTACCCTTCGTGAAAACTCGAGAGAATGAGGGTGAAAATCAGAGTGCCAGAAAACTGACTGAATGACACAGGAAACGAATGCATGAAGCGACAGCAGGCAATTCATTAGTCGGCTCTACCCAGGTAGGCAGCCCGCCGTGCAAATGAAACCGTGGTCTGTAAAGTAAAGCGCTTAAAAGCTCGATCTCTTACCAACGATAGACGCTATAAGTACCATAATAATGATAATAATAATCATCATAATGATACTACTACTACTACTACTACTACTACTACTACTACTACTACTACTAATAATAATAATAATAATAAAAATAATAATGATGATAATAATAATAATAATAATAATAATAGATGATGATATAACAACAATGATAACGATAACAACAAAAAACAACAACAACAAGGACGATAGACGGCAAATCATATTATGATATCCTCTCCGGCAGAAAACAAGTCTTATTAAAGAGAGAGAGAGAGAGAGAGAGAGAGAGAGAGAGAGAGAGAGAGGTGTTCTGTAAGGTGGGATGGAGGGGCACTCGAAGAAGCGGAGAACTATACAGAGGTGGGTGAGAAATCGGGAAGGAAACGAACAACGAACATAACCAGCATTTGCCCACAGGCCAAATAGGCAGAATGTTTTCAGTTTTTACTGGGGGAGACTTTGTGTTATTTCAGGTCACTTCATTTATTTCATTTACTCTTTTTTTTTTTTTTTTTTTTACTTTGTTTCAAGTCAGTTTCTTAGAAAGCGCAAAATCAGTAGCACGAACATGTTGGTACATACTATGATAATGGTAATGAATGTCATTTCTTCGATGGTTGGCGAGGCTGAGTAACGACAACCATACACAATTTGTTTCTTTTGTTTTGATACTGATCACGGCACACAAGACAGCACCAGACCCTGTGAAAACACGTGGAATGAAAGGCAGACAAAGAGCACAAAGATGGCCGACCATCTGGGGTCAGAGCCCACGGCCAGGAGGACAGCCAGGGCCAGGCGTCTATGGAGCTTCCACCTCTCTACACTGATGGCCATCAGCAGTCCTCCCAGCACCAGAATGGACGTATCCTGTGAGAACAGAGAGAGAGAGAGAGAGAGAGAGAGAGAGAGAGAGAGAGAGAGAGAGAGAGAGAGAGAGAAGAGAGAGAGAGAGAGAGAGATTAAAATAAAATAATGATGATTTCCAAGGATAAGTAACCAAGCACCATTCTAGCAACTTACAGAGCAGCTTGGTGTTGCAATGACTGTAATTTAGTCCCTTGCGGATTCATTCCAAGAACTGGCCCTCAGCACTTGTGTCTTTTTTATATTTTCTCATATTCACAACAAAATGTGGCTTGTTTTGCTCTTTCATGATTTTCTTTTGCTTCTTAGGGTGGCACCTTTAGTTGTTTTTTTTTTTTTGTTTTTTTTTTTTTTTTTTTTTTAACTCAACAAACATACTACGGTATTGCACACATGCCTTTTTCTGGGATAGCATTCTTCTTAAAATCGAAAAGGCAGAGGTATCTAGTTATCACTTTCCGCGGTCACTGAGAAGAAACAGATTTCGAAATATCGGTATCCGACCAGGAGTTATATGTTACTGAGTTTCCTCTCTATTGGAGATTGTCTACCCTTTGGAGATTGAAAATTTACTGAAGGCTCATTGTGAAAAGCATTTATTTTTTTTCCCCGTTCACCCACTCAAGCACATACTGTTAAATAAGCAGAATTATGTACCACTGCAGATATGAATGCTTATCGCGCCACCTATTTCTTCTTCAATCTAAGACAAAAGAGCAAGCTTTGTTTATGATTGTATACACACACACACACACACACACACACACACACACACACACACACACACACACACACACATACAGAGGGAGAAAGTCAGACAGGTGGAGGGAGGGAAAAAGGAACGGACATAGAGCTGATTGTAACACACCAGTAGCAAATAAAAAAACGACGAGGAAGCAAGCCGCTTTGTTTGTCCCATGAACACGTCATAAAAAAAAAAAATGCATTACTTTGCATGCTGATCAGCTCCTGTTCTATAGCTGAAGATTAATCTGTTCCGAAGAAATCTTTAACAGCAGTGGATTTCTTGAAAATACAGTGATGAACAATTTCATCCCTTGACATTTTGTTGACGCAACTGTGCAACCGCACGATCCGAGAGCAAGATGATGCATTGTGTGTTCTGCTGGTGCAGACAGGGCACGCAGAGTTGGGACTAACAGCCGTGCCTACCTGGAACCTCTTTGGAACTCAGCATTACTGTCTCCCAGGCTGTTGCTAAATGTGACATTGACTGCAGCTCAAAATCATTCCGTCATTGTAAAAACTCGAGCTCTTGTGACTTTTCTCCTTTGCCGAGCGTCAGCTAGCCTGCCACAGAAGATGCCAGCGCCTTGATTTACAGGTCTGGATTCTGGTAGCCAGTTCAATGGTAGTTTATTTTGAGAGTTTTGCATTGGCGGCATAAAATAGATGATCGTTACCACCGTGTGTATGGATTTATTTGATTCTGAGCCGTGTGGTCACTGTCGGCCAGGCTACGTCTCCAGCCACTGCCTACCGTGCCAGAACTCGGCCAAGGTCAACGTACTGCCGACATCTCTGTGAGGAGGACGTTCTTTTACACCCAGTCCAAAGGCATCACTGGGACATCACGTGGACAGTGTTCTTTCAAAGGCATCACACACTTACAGCTTTTCTGTCTCGTTAGCAAAGGCTGCATAACATGGGATGAAAATGTTATTTCCAATGGATTATGGGCTGACTCGGACATAGCTGAGAGGGTAACAGGAGACACAAAACAGAGCAGTATTCTTTATGTTTTCAAGACCTGTAATCATAGACCGTATTGTATTTAAAACAATAATGGTTGGAGGCAGAACAACACTTTACCTATTGCCAGAACCTCTCTCTCTCTCTCTCTCTCTCTCTCTCTCTCTCTCTCTCTCTCTCTCTCTCTCTCTCTCTCTCTGTTGTTCCTTTTTTTGTTTAAAAAGTTACCTGATGTATGCTATGTCTTATGACCTGCATAATGGTTCTTGACAGTGTGTGTTGAGAAGTGAAGGCTAATACTGAGTTATTTTAACTGATGTATTCCATTTTTTCTGCTAATCGAAGCACACTGTTCCTGTCAAGGTCAGGGACTGTGTGGGGCTGCTGAATGTGACACTCACGCTGATGTAGGCTGCTGAGGTCTGACGAGCCGGCAGCACGCCCATCATTGGCAGCAAGAAAATGGGCATCAATGACGTCACAGGGATCGGGATCGCCTCGGTCAGCCAGAAGATCGCCATCACAAAAATGACGTAAGCGCATTTTGCTTCCTGTTACAGAAATGTGGACTCTCTCTCTCTCTCTCTCTCTCTCTCTCTCTCTCTCTCTCTCTCTCTCTCTCTCTCTCTCTCTCCACACCATATCTGTAATGACTACGCGTCTTCTGTCGCTTCACACAAACAAAGTACATTTACTCTAGGCACTGTTTGGCAGCGCCTTAACCTCTTTCGAAAGCATACAAAAAGTGATACATAATCACTTTGCAGACATCGTACTCCAGCGTTGAGGTGGTGATGGAATAACGTTGTGAACTGTCTATCACTGCTGAAACACAGTACACCAGGGCGCAGATGGTCCTTCGTCACAACGACTGTACCGACAGAAAGCGACTGACCTGTAAGGTATCACCTACGAACGCAGAAGAAAACAGTCTGTCTTTGCCCATGTGTTTACTTTCTAAGCAGCCTAAATCAGTCTTTCTCGGTGATTATTTAATGAGCTCCATGAAGTACCTGATCTGGAGGACAAACGAAAACAAATGAAAAGAATGGGCTGAATTTGCTATATATGTGGTAATGTTTTATCAGAATTTGGCAAGGTACTTTAAATGCTAGGCAGGGTTCAATTTGATATATATATATATATATATATATATATATATATATATATATATATATATATATATATATATATATATATATTGTTCTTATCAGAATTTGGCAAAAGACTTTAAATGCTACGTATGGCTTAATTTGCTATATATGTAGTAATGTTTCATCAACATTTGTCATGATACTTTATAATACTACGTACTTAAAAAAGTACAAGGTGGTTAGTGAATCTTTGTTCGTTAATTTGAAGTGTCAAAGTCATTATCTTGAAATCAAGAGAAAATTGAACGAAGTTTGAGAGAGAGAGAGAGAGAGAGAGAGAGAGAGAGAGAGAGAGAGAGAGAGGGGGGGGGGGGGGTCTCACCGGAGTGTTGACCATCAGGGGCAGTGGCAGCAGCACGAGGGGAGTGATGACGACGATGGCCAGGTATCGCAGTGACAGCAGCTGTCGCACCGCTGAGAGACGTCCTGCCTCCTGCCTTACCTCCCCTCCTCTGTCCGCAGCCTCCGGATCTTCTCCATCCTCACGTAGGCTGACAGGCTGGGGGCCAGTGGAACGCTGTTTTGTGCCGAAGAGAACGTCTTTTGTCATCGTAGATGGCGTTTGAAAACTCCTCCCCCTTCATGTCCAGCAGAGGAACTGATGGGGGAGCATTGGTGTCTTCAAACCCACCACAGGAATAAACTAGGGACGGGCCATCGGCATCCTCGGTCATGTCTGTCTGGTGTACAACGACATGAGCTGACTGTGACTGTAGGTCTTCAGAATGTTCACCACACCTGTTCCTGCCTTCGGCACACGGTGAGTCCTCGGGTACATAACAATTCTCTTCCTGGATAGTTTGGTTGAGTAAGTCTACTGGTAGTGAACTTGCCATACATTCTTCTGGAATCAAGCCTTTGTTTCCCTCAAATGATGAATCGTCTTTAATTTCAGTCACGCCCACTGGGCGAGCTGTTGGGGAGATGGCCGCTGGGCGGGGGACGTGTGGCGGTGATGTATCCGCTGGAGACCTGTAGGACCTGATCACCGCAGATGACTTTTCTGTCGCCATATGTTTTAATCTGGAAGACGACAATTCGTTTTTTTAACATGCCACACTCTATCATAAGTTTTAGTAAGATTTTAAAAAGAAAAGGGAAGCAGCAATAGTTTTGGAAAACTCTATTATTTCAGTTTACGTATCAAAACTCTCTATTTCACTTTATGTATCAAAACTCTATTTCACTTTACGTATCAAGTCGTGTCAGATGATTGTTCATAGATCTTCCTTTTCTAGACCCATCCAGAGCCCCGGAGAATACCCTACATTTATCATAGTAATAGATCACTGTGCTATTTGCGATTTTCTCCATAACTTTTACAGCATGAGAATTGACTGAAACGGATCTATGGCTCAAAACTTCAGTCCAAGACCTGGTCTGCCTTACAACAGGCGTCAGTGGACGTTTTCCATAATTATATCAGGGATTTGTCTGTGTTCCAAGCACTTTTTATATAAACCATGTAAAACTGGTATTCGTTTTTCCGGCAAATGGTTTGATAAGTGCGAAAAATTCTGTTCATACCAACAGATATGTTTTTGTTTCCGAAAAAAAATGCATTCTATCGTTAGGGATGGGATAATTATATTGGTCAGCATGTTTTTCTTCCAGTCTAAATGACCTTCTCTCATTTGACAAACTGTCCACTCTGCGTGTTCTGGCATGCATGATTACAAATTAGGCAGCGTTCCCACGAGGAGACAGAAATGATCAACCCCTAATTTTGATACGGTAGTTTTTGCAGTTTGATACCCCAATTCATTTCTTTCTTTTTGACCCACACTTTCTATCAAATCCTTACGGTCAATCCTTCAATCAAACAGAAATGTGACCATTATTGCCTTTTTGCTTACGCTGACTGTCTTTGTCTTGACTTTCGTATTGCACGTTTCTTTTTATGAGATGGTGTGTGTGTGTGTGTGTGCGTGCGTGCGTGCGTGCGTGCGTGCGTGTGTGTGTGTGTGTGTGTGTGCGCGCGCGCGCGATCAGGTACTTTGTACATTTCAACCGTATTTCATCTCCCCAACAGAGACTTTGTTTCTACAGCCTTTTCAAATGTATGGTTCCACTGGATATTTCTGGACAAGTTTCACTCCTTTATGATCCCATGCAGTCACTGACTGTACCACTAGACTCCTGTGACGTCAGACAGTTAATGTACAGCCATGCAGTCACTGACTGTACCACTTAACTCCTGTGACGTCAGACAGTAAATGTACAGCCATGCAGTCACTGACTGTACCACTAGACTCCTGTGACGTCAGACAGTAATGTACAGCCATGCAGTCACTGACTGTACCACTAGACTCCTGTGACGTCAGACAGTTAATGTACAGCCATGCAGTCACTGACTGTACCACTAGACTCCTGTGACGTCAGACAGTTAATGTACAGTCATGCAGTCACTGACTGTACCACTAGACTCCTGTGACGTCAGACAGTTAATGTACAGTCATGCAGTCACTGACTGTACCACTAGACTCCTGTGACGTCAGACAGTTAATGTACAGCCATGCAGTCACTGACTGTACCACTAGACTCCTGTGACGTCAGACAGTTAATGTACAGCCATGCAGTCACTGACTGTACCACACATTCCTCAGACATGTATCGCTGCTGACGTTCCTGAGGATTCTCTCCCAGGGGCGTAACACAGAGTTAATTAAGTTACAAAAATGTTAACACAAATATGTCCTGACGATAGGTCATGCTACAGAATGGCTGTTGATGTCAGTTTCAATGCTTCAAGTCACACTCATATTTTTTCGGAAGTTGAATAGCAAAATCTGGAAATGAAAATGTGTTGGGAAATACAGAAGGATGAACAGGGAAGGCAGACAGAAATAAACGACCAAAGCATTCATAAAACATTCGGAAAAGCATGGAGCGACAGAACAGAGGAATTTCCTGAAAGAATGTCTAGAAGGCGAGGATTCCTTTTATCCACAGAAAAGACAGTGGATAGGGAAAAGAGGAAGGCGAGGGAGGAAAGTCGGCTGAGTTGTTTTGAAAATATCCAGTTCACAATATTTTATGCCTAAAGAGAAAACTAACGCTTCCCATTCAAACCACAACGTCCGAAAAGTCTTCGTCCTGTGTTCCTGGTCATTCCAGCTGATCAGGTATGAGCTGTTATGAATAAATCTAGCCATCTAAATCTAACCATCGCTTTGATTATGACACTTCTCATCATCACGATCATCAACATCACCATCACCATCACCAACGACAAACAACTCTATGTTGTTCATTGTGACTATGTCATGAGGCACTTATATACTGTTGGCGGAAATTTGTTATTGATTTTTCTCCCCTAAAGCCATAAAAGAGAAGAAGAAGAAGAAGAAGAAGAAGAAGAGACTATCTTAGTGATGTAACGATCGACAGTGTCCCCAAAACCTTACTTGGTTATCTAGAGTGCGGGTTTAAACACAAAAACCACACCGACCTTCCCGGTGACTTTCTGAATACCTGTTGCAGCGCCGTGTTGGTTCCAGCGGTGACGACTGCTCTATCAGCTCCATCAGCGGTGGGACCAATATAGCCCTGTGAGCTCCATGCCCCGCCCCCTGCCATCAAAGGCCGTGCAGTGTCAGCTAGCCATGACATGATGCATGTGTCATCATCCACTGATCATTTCTGACTGGCAGCCATTAGTTTCCGTCCGTAAAACCTCACTGTCGCCCGCCCTGAATCGCCTGACACTCTATATGGATTGAAAAATAATAAAACGGAGCGAATGAAGAGCAGATGAATCAGTATTGTTTTGTTCATGGTGCGAGGGGGGGAAAAAATCACGATAGTCTGTGTGCGTATTGGCCTAGAGTTTTCTGTAACCATGCTTTTAGGTTATCTTGTCAACTGAGAGAGAGAGAGAGAGAGAGGGAGAGAGAGAGAGAGGAGAGAGAGAGAGACGAGAGAGAGAGAGAGAGAGAGAGAAGGGGGGGGGGGGGGGAGAGACAGAGAGACAGACAGAGACAAAGAGGCAGAGAGAGACAGAGAGAGAGAGACAGAGTCTGTGTGCATTTTACTGAATACTGACCAGCTGCCTTAATTCCACACAGAGGAGGGGAAAAGGGGTGGGACATAAATCAGGGGACCAACATGCACAAAGTTGTGAAAAAAGACACACACAGCAACACTTCTATAAACTTCCACAGAGAAAATGGTAGAGAATGAATTCATGGAGCTGAATTACTCACGGAAATAAGCTCAGGATTTTGTATCTTGCCATGTACCCTTTCAACTTTGTTATCTTGATGCTGTGTTTGTTTGTTATTTCCGACGAAGCCTGCCAAACAAAGTTGCTTCTGACTGTGTGCACCATGTGTGTGGAAACGCTGAGTGGACGGAGACTGGTGAGGATTTTGCAGAAATGCTGCCCCGACGACTAAATGTATATTACATTATAGTCATCTTCTTTCGCGTTTACAAACTGTGGACAATCGTGTCTTCTTATCCATGTCACGCATTATTGTCTGTTTATTCTCTGTATTCTCATGAAGTCACACATCATCGTCTGTTTATAGTCTATATCCCCTTGTAAGTACATGTTATGGCTTGTTCATCATGTGTATTCCCATACAAGTCATAGCAATTGTGTACGTGATTATGTGTACACAGGCATTGCTCAACTCAGTTTGTGGTCTTGTGTATACGGGTATATTGAATTAAACGTGTGGTCCTGTGTACACATGTATTACTGAATTAAATATGTGCTACTGTGCACACAGGTATTACTGAATTAAATTTGTGTTCCTGTGTACACAGGTATTGCTGTATTAGATATATGGTCCCGTGTACACAGGTGTTACTGAATTGATGCGTGGTCTGTATACACAGGTATTACTGTTTTAGATATATGGTCATGTGTACACAGGTATTACTGAATTAGATATGTGGTCCTGTATACACAGGTATGACCGTAGTAGATATGGTCCCTGCGTACACAGGTATTACTGAATTAGATATGTGGTCCTGTGAACAAAGGTGTTACTGAATTCAGCCTGTTGAGCTATGTACACAGATATCATTCAGTTCAGTCTGTGTTTCTGTGTACACGAGTATCATAGAATTCCGTCTGCGGCCTGGCGTAGCGAAGCATTCTTGAATTCAGTCTGTGTTCGTGTGCACACAGGAATTATTGAATGCAGTCTGCAGTCCTGCATGCAAAGACGTTATAGAATTAATTCTGTCTGTAATCCTGTGTGCATAGCTATTACTGAATGCAGTCTGCAGCCCTGTGTACAAAAGTATCCCTGAATTTAGTTTGTAAATATGCACGCATCATGGATTCAGTCTGTAGTCCTGTGCACACAGACATTAAAATCCGGTCTGTAGTTCTGTAGACACAGACATTGTTGACCTGAGACTGTCGTCACGGGTACAAAATAGACTGTTTTATAGTACCCAAATTCTAAAAAATAGTGCTGTTATACTGATATTACTGAAAGACCTGTGCGCAGAGACGTTCCTGGAGTGTCGGTTCATCAGTAGCTGGCTCTCTCTTATAAAGCTGTTTATCATTACTTTAGTTCATGTATCCAAGTTTTCATTAATTGATTAATTCTTTCATTTATTAACTTATTTCATTTGTTTTCGGGGGTAGGGAGTGAGTGGAGATGGGGGAAGATTCGCTGTATCTTTGCCTATTCTTTCTATAACTACATACATTTGCGGAGATGATTTATTAACGTGTCTACGCTTTTGATTATATGCACATGATTTGTAGGCTCGCAGATTTGTACGCACACACACGTACACACACACACACACACACACACACACACACACACACACACACACACACACACACACACACACACACACACACACACACACACACAATACTACTATCTTGCTTTCCTCACGTCTGTTTGCTTTCTTATAGTTTTTTTTCTGTCCCAAATATTTTTTTTGCTTCACTATAAGGATGGCTTTACTGGGGAACTGGCAGGTGCAAGTTTGTGGTCTTGTGTGCACAGGTATAATTGAATTAAACGTGTGGTCCTGTGTACACATGTATTACTGAATTAAATGTGTGCTCCTGTGCACTCCAGGAACGTCTCTGCGCACAGGACTTTCAGTAATATCAGTATAACAGCACTATTTTTTGAATTCGGTACTGTAAAACAGTCTATTTCGTACCCGTGACGACAGTCTCAGGTCAACAATGTCCGTGTCTACAGAACTACAGACCGGATTTTAATGTCTGTGTGCACAGGACTACAGACTGAATTCAATGATGCGTGCATTCAACGCCTTCGTCCTTGCGCTGAACTCAGAAGCAATCTGAAGCGATCAAAGCTAAGTGCATTTTCGTTATTTTTGTTCGTCTTTGTTTCACCTGAAGAAGACCTAAGAGGTCGAAACGCGTTGTGTGTTGTCTTGTGACTCGTTTGTCTGCGTTTCTGTGGGGGAAGTTCGCTGACATTTATTTAAGATTTGTTTGGCAGGTGCAAGACAACTTGTAATCGTCGAATACAAAACCTATGATATATACATATAATATAAATCTATATGTTCTCTGTAGTCAGACAGTACGGATTCTACATCTAGTCAAACGTTACACAGACGGTATGAATTCTATGCAGTCCTATACACAGATTGCTCTGAATTCTGTATTCAGTGCTGTGTGCACAAGCAGTACTATATCATTATTGCAGTCCTGTGCACGCAGATAGAATTGAATCAACACAGAAAGTACTGAGCTCTCTGTGTAATCGTGTCAACACCGTGAGCACTGAACTCTCTATGTAATCGTGTCAACACAGTGAGTACTGAACTCTCTATATAATCGTGTCAACACAGAAAGTAATGAGCTGTCTATGTAATCGTGTCAACACAGAGAGTACTGAACTCTCTATGTAATCGTGTAAACACAGTGAGTGTGCTGAACTCTCTATGTAATCGTGTAAACACAGTGAGTGCTGAACTCTCTATGTAATCGTGTCAACACAGAGAGAGTACTGGTCTCTCTATGTAATCGTGTGTACACAGAGAGTACTGGTCTCTCTGTGTAACCGTGTGTACACAGTGAGTACTGAACTCTATGTAATCGTGTCAACACAGAAAGTAATGAGCTGTCTATGTAATCGTGTCAACACAGAGAGTACTGAACTCTCTATGTAATCGTGTAAACACAGTGAGTGCTGAACTCTCTATATATCGTGTGTGTACACAGAGAGTACTGGTCTCTCTGTGTAACCGTGTGTACACAGAGAGTACTGGTCTCTCTATGTAATCGTGTGTGTACACAGAGAGTACTGGTCTCTCTATATAATCGTGTGTACACAGAGAGTACTGGTCTCACTATATAATCGTGTGTACACAGAGAGTACTGATCTCTCTATGTAATCGTGTGTACACAGAGAGTACTGATCTCTCTATGTAAATCGTGTGTACATGAGAGAGTACTGGTCTCACTATATAATCGTGTGTACACAGAGAGTACTGGTCTCACTATATAATCGTGTGTACACAGAGAGTACTGATCTCACTATGTAATCGTGTGTACACAGAGAGTACTGGTCTCACTATGTAATCGTGTGTACACAGAGAGTACTGGTCTCTCTATGTAATCGTGTGTACACAGAGAGTACTGGTCTCTCTATGTAATCGTGTGTACACAGCTGCTGTCAAAGTCAGTCTGTGGCCGTGCACTCTCTGCGTGGTCCAAGATGGCGCGTAGATGATGAATAGGCGAAGAAACCAGTATTCTTCCTGGAATCTTCATATATGCTTCGCCATTTGTGAGAAGCCTCAATGTAAATAGAAAAGTGCTGCAAGGATTTTACAGATGTTTTATTGAGTCCATCTGAACTTCTCTTTTACCTGTTGGTATGGAAGTCTAACTGTGAACAGCAGGAATGTGTTGAATAAGGTGGTGAAAGTCTGTAACAAGATTGTGGGCGAGAGACAGAGTAGTGTGAATGTGTTGTTTGAACATAGAGCAGATCGAAAGGTGCAGATGATTGTGAGCGACAGCAGCCATAATCTTAGTAGGTACTATGAACTTTTGCCATCTGGAAGACGTTACAGGACGCCAAAATTTAGATGTAGAACAAAAAAGAGTTTTATCCCCATGTCCATCCAACTTTTAAACAAATGATTCTTTTTACATGTGACGAATAAAAACATTGAGAACTTGAACTGACGCGCGCGCGCATGTGTGTGTGTGTGTGTGTGTGTGTGTGTGTGTGTGTGTGTGTGTGTGTGTGTGTGTGTGTGTGTGTGTGCGTTTTGGTGCTTAGAGTTGTGTTGAAGTGCATAACATAAAATGACATAGATAGGATGCTGTTTAATTGGATATGTGATTTCTTTTTCTTTTTTTTTTATTGTGTTATGTTTTAAAAACGAAAGACGTTGCCACATTGAATTTCACGTTTTGTGATAATAAAGTCGTTTGAATTGAATTCGAATGATGTAGTAAAAATTCAGTAAGAAATATAAGAATGTGTCTGTTTTCATCTCACATGTGTAAATAGCCTATTTCTACTCTCTCTCTCTCTCTCTCTCTCTCTCTCTCTCTCTCTCTCTCTCTCTCTCTCTCTCTCTCTCTCTGTGGGAAGGGGGGGAGGGTGGAAGGGTGTGTGCGTGCGTGCGTGCGTGCGTGCGTGCTTGCGAGCCCACGTGTACGCGCTTATCCATAATAACTTTTGCATTGCCATTTTTCTGGCATTTACAAGTAGCAGCATAACCAAACTTGCAGAACTGAAAATGATACTAGAATGTTTCCAGCCGTCCCCTGCATGAAGATGTCACCCAGTAGTAATGACTGAAAGCTTGCGATTAACAGTTTCCACAATGCAGTATTCTAACATGACGTTTCTTACAAATCGTGATTAGCTACACTTATTGTTTGATACACTGATAAAAGGCATTGGTATGATACCAAATGCAATTATTGTAGCAAATATTGATAAACGTTTCATTCAAACTGGGTTTTCAGTGAGATTTCTCCAGTTATTGCAGATATGGATAAATACATTACTAATTATTGAACTATGATAAACTATGTAATTATGCATAAATTGTCAAATATAGCTTACACATGCCGTGTATCATTTAAGATGTTTCAAACAAATGAGACCACAAACAAATCAGTCTTCCCAGCTTTAAACAAAATATGTCTAAAATCGGGGTCGGATAAGTCGTCTTAAGGTAGGGTGACATTAGGTTAAGTCGACGTTATATTCTTTTCACGGCCAAGGTCCTTTACATGACTACTTTCGCCGCCTAAATTGACATCGGGTAAGTCGATATTCACATAGCTGACATCGCTTTCCCCTTTCCTCTTTCCAGGTCAGTCGACATCTGCAAGGACTTAATACGCATTACCAGTATACACAGGTTCACAGGCATCGGGTTGTGAATAATGAATCTTAAATAAATGTCAGTGAACCGCCCAGAGAAACGTGGACAAACGAGTCACAAGACAACACACAACGCGTTTCGACCTCTTAGGTCTTCCTCAGGTGAAACAAAAACGAATAATGAGTAAAGCGCTTTTAATGGAACTCTACCTAAAGAACACGAACGTCTTTCAGTTTAAAGTTTGTCATTTGTTGCCAGGTAGATTGCTTGCTTGTTTGTTTTCTTTTCTTTGCTCCGCTGCGTTTCCTTCTGTGCTTCTTTCCTTTCTTTTTATGGAGTTGGGGTGACAAAGATCAGTTGAAGGGAAGTCGGTGTATCACACGAAAAAGACATTCTTTTTCTTGGTCCCCCAGGCGGTGCCAGTTGTCATGAAAAGATGTTCAAAATGTTTGGTTTTCCTTCTTACGTATGTCTGGCAAGTCGACATTCTAGGAATTCTGTCATCACCCTTCTTCACCTTCGGATAAACTGACGCCATGAGTGGAAACTTGAAAGAGACCAGCGTAGAAACCTGTGTTGTCTGCTTTGGTCTGGAGAAAGGGTGCTTTTCACAGGTTCGTCGAATTAACAGTATCTATAGATGTGGTCCAAATGACGATGAGAGTCACTTCAGCGTAAACAAGAACATAGAACAAACAGAGACCCAAAAAAAATCCTTTCCTCTTTTCAAATGTTTCGGTTTACATTTTTTTTTTAACTTTTCCTTTCATTTTTTTTTCTTTCTCTTTTTTTTCTCATTTTTTTTCCTTTGGATTTTCGGTCTTTACAATCCTTCTGTCTTTCTTCTTCTTTCTTTCCCTTCCTTCCTTCTTTACTTACTTCTTTCTTCCTCACCTTCTTGAGTTATTACCTCTCCAGCAATCCACGTGGACATACCGAGTCTCTTACAGTTCAGATAACCTCCGCCCCTTCTCCCCCCCCCCCCCCCCCCCCCCCCCCTCCAAATTCCCCTTGCTCGCAGGAAGTTCTGTATTAGTAACTTCCTCTTTTCTCTCGGTCATTGACTTTCCTTTTTTTTTTTTTCCTTCTTTTTTTTATTGTCATCTATTGCTTTTCTGCCTCTCAGGGTCAGTCTTCGTTCAGGAACACTGTTTGACATCTATTTTTTCAGTGACAATGTATGTCGTGCCAGCTTTGAGGTGATAAATTGTACACCCGCTGTCTGGTTGAAACTCAGCAGTTCGCTCTGTCTGTCTCTCGGCCAGTATGGCACTTTGATGTATTTCTCGTCGTACGTCAAAGTTTTTCATTAATTTTTTTCAGTGATTCAGAACACAGTGGGAGTGAGGAATCTGGCAGCCGCCACACCCTGGTCCAGTCTTCTTCGCCATAAAGATGTCAACAGCTGAGCTGCCGTGTCATGAATTTGTTTTTGTGTTCCTTTCTTTGTCAGATTGTTATTTTTTACCTTTTTGAGGTGTGGTGTTTTGCTCTGTGGCTGTGACAGCGCTGAAGAGGCCCTGGTGGTTGGCTGGGCCATACCAATACAGGTTATAAACCCTGGCGCTTCCCTGTCATAAGGAGGTGCATAGGATTCACTGTCACATCACCCACTTCCATTAAAGGGGATGACGGAGGGGGCTGGGCTGGAGAATATAAAGTTTCGTGTGTGTGTGTGTGTGTGTGTTTTTTTTTTTTTTTTTTTTTTTTGTCATGCCAGCTTTTTTAAAATCTGGTAACCAGGAAGTGAAACACCATTCACATTGGCCCCTAGCAGTCCATTCTGTCGCCGGGGAGACGTGACGTCACATTGCATACTGCCACTGCCGTTTACATACAACCGATCATCCTCCTTCCTCTAAGCGTCACGAAAATAAAAACAATGAAAACAAAAATAGGGATCGACTTTTGATCTAGATGCGCGCCAGATTGCAATGATTTGGTCTTTGGGCCGTAATCCAGAGCTGCACCAGATTGTAATGGATTGCTCTTTGGGCCGTAATCCAGAGCTGCACCAGAATGTAATGGATTGCTCTTTGGGCCGTAATCCAAAGCTGCACCAGAATGTAATGGATTGCTCTTTGGGCCGTAATCCAGAGCTGCACCAGAATGTAATGGATTGCTCTTTGGGCCGTAATCCAGAGCTGCACCAGAATGTAATGGATTGGTCTTTGGGCGTAATCCAGAGCTGCACCAGAATGTAATGGATTGCTCTTTGGGCCGTAATCCAGAGCTGCACCAGAATGTAATGGATTGGTCTTTGGGCCGTAATCCAGAGCTGCACCAGAATGTAATGGATTGGTCTTTGGGCCGTAATCCAGAGCTGCACCAGAATGTAATGGATTGGTCTTTGGGCTGTAATCCAGAGCTGCACCAGAATGTAATGGATTGGTCTTTGGGCCTGCCTGACCCAGGCCTTGACGATGACTGTTTTACACACACACACCTGCTCTTCCCCTTCTGTCCTTACTCACCCCCCCCTGCGTCCCGCTCTTGCTCCTTTCTCCTCTCCTCTTCACCCTCCTCTATCACATCTTCCCTTTCCACGCTCAGAAGCGAAAAGCATCGGCACAGACCTGTCAGGTATCAGTGGCAGCGTCAAGAGATGAGAGTTTGTATGCTGAGAGATTTCTTAAAAAACAAGTAACTGTGTTTGGAGAGTCAACTGCGCTATTCTCGGATTTTGTTCAAAGAAACAAAGACTTGCTGTTATATGACAGAGCAGTCTGTCTATTGCAATGGTGGGAAAAGTATCGTCCCAGTTAGTGAACTGAAAGGGGAAGATACAACCAAAGATATTCGTTTGACAGAACTGCCGTGAAAGCCAATACACAATGTATAGCCAACAAACATAATCGCTGAACAAAATGAACGTAACGAATGACAACTATCTAACTGGCAGGGATGAAATAGATCACGTGGAGCATTTCTTTTACAAATGTACTCCGTTAAAAGTCTTTGGATAATAATAGAAAAAATTCTGTTGACGGTCTATTGGGAAAACCCACTGAACGTAACTTACATAGCTTATTATACAGCGTGCAGCTCCAAGCACACAGCAAAGCGACAGGTCATTCACTAGACTATTCCGATCGGTTGAACGTGTATACGCATAGTCTATCAAAAAAAAAAAAAAAAAAAAAAAAAAAAAAAAAACGAAACACACATTCTTCTCATTATAATCTTTGAACAAATAAAAGTGAGTTACACATGCGTTGGCGTGCATGGATGTGTATATAGGCCTATGTTTGTATGTTAGTACATATGTATGTACGTGTGCAGGTATGTATGGATTTGTATGAATGTACTTGTATGTGTGATTCTATGTGCAGCGTATGTAGGTGTGTTACGGGCTGATACGTCCATGGAAAGCTTACGCGGAGGTTTTGTTGTGTCACTTGCAGTGGTCATCATACATGGCACTGCAGGGTGCAGTATGTCCTTTGATGTCTCAGTGCAATGCACTGTTCGTGCCTGCACCCTCTGTCAACACAGAGCAGGCTTTCAATGGCCATGCAGGATTGTTCCCCTTTGGTTGGCTGGGTAGCTGAGGATACCACTTCTCTGGGTCCACCGGGACCTTAAAGTCTATCTTTTTCTTCTCACACTGACAAGGAAATAATAGGCTATAGGTTTCAGCTGGTACACCGTGTCAAAGAGATCAGCTGGTATGTATACACTCACAGAGAATTGCCATGTCATACAGATCAGCTGGGTATATATACACTCACAGAGAACTGCCATGTCATACAGATCAGCTGGTGTATATATATACTCACAGGGAAATGCCATGTGATAAGGATCATCTGATATAAACACACTCCTAACGAAATGTCATATCAAATAGAGCGGCCAATATATACATACTCACATTTCTCTTCACTAATCGATTTTTTCATGCGACCTATTTCCTTATATCAGTTTTTTTTTTCTTCTTCTTCTTTTTTTTCTTTTTTCTTCTCTACCCTTCACTGGCTGTCTGATTAGAGGTTACGTTGGATGTTGTTTGTGGGACCTCTGTGGCCAGAATGCTGGGTGGTATGTCTCCCTATAACGCCAAGGGAGGACCGACACAGTCAGCCATTTCAGCTGATGAGTCCCATGCAGCAAAATCAGCTGGAGCCTGAGCAGGCGAAATATGTTTGTCCTGTGTTCAACAACATGGACTTTGATAGTGCCCATACATTGATATGAAAGGATGGAATATAGACATTCTTATGCTGTATTTCTTTGTCCTATTTTCCTTTTCTCACCACCACCCTCCTCCCTTCTCCCTACACACACACACACACACACACACACACACACACACACACACACACACACCACACCACACACACGTATGTGTGTGTGTGTGTGTGTGTGTGTGTGTGTGTGTGTGTGTGTGTGTGTGTGTGTGTGTGTGTGTGTGTGTGTGTGTGACCTCGGACTGTTTACATTAAAATGAAAGCATTTAGTCGTGTCACTTCCCGATCAAGGTCAACGTTGTTGACATGTAGGCCAAAATACTGCCTGGCAATGTCATTACCAGTTTTGGTCCACATAGAACACTTCAATGTGTACCATACCCGGTGGTGTCATATGTCAGCCTGTCACTTGTGTGTTTATGGCGTACCAGACACTGATCAACCACACATCACTACTTCATTGCGTCTGCGCGCACCTGCTGGTTGTCACAGGGATGACTACACACTGCGTTTACACGCACCTGATGCTTGTCATAGGAATGACCTCCACACTGTGTTTGCACGCACCTGCTGCTTGTCACAGGAATGACCTACACATGCCTCCATTTCCTGTAGGTCCAAGTTCAAGATCACCGAACAATCTTTTCCAAACAATACATGGTCGTTCGCATATACACGCGCTCGCAAACGAATAATTATGTTCACCCATCCAGAAGTTCCTGGTTTGAATTCCGGCAGCGCCGTGAAAAAAATCTCGCGGCAGAGGACAAGCATCTCGGAGTACTGATGTGGGCGTGGCCAGTCCACCTTCAGGAGATCGGGGGGGGGGGGGGGGGGGGGAGGGGTCTTCTTTAAAGACCTTCAGCTATTTCTTTCTGATAGATAGGTAGATAGACAGACAGATAGGTAGATAGGCAGGTAGGTAGGTAGAAAGATATACAGACAGACAGGCAGGTAGATCTTTCGATGAATAGACAGACAGACAACAGACAGACAGACAGACAGGTAGACAGACAGACATATCGATAGATAGATAGATAGATAGATAGATAGATAGATAGATAGATAGATAGATAGATAGATAGATAGATAGATAGATAGACAGACAGACAGATAGATAAATAGATAGATAGATAGATAGACAGACAGACAGACAGGCAGACAGACAGGCAGACAGACAGGTAGGCAGACACATAGATAGATAGTCAGGCAGGCAGACAGACAGACAGACAGACACACACACACACAGGCAGACAGACAGACAGACAGACAGATAGATGGATAGTCAGTCAGACAGACAGTTGCTCTTGTTTTTCCCCACCACTAATGTGAGTTGTTATATGTAATTCGGTTGTTCTCAGAAACATGTGCTCTCCCTCCCTCCCCATCCTCTCTCTCTCTCTCTCTCTCTCTCTCTCCACACACACACACACACACACACACACACACACACACACACACACAGAGAGAGAGAGAGAGAGAGAGAGAGAGAGAGAGAGAGAGAGATACAGATAGATAGATGTGTGCGTGCGTGTGTATGCGCACGTATGTGTGTGTGTGTGTGTGTGTGTGTGTGTGTGTGTGTGTGTGTGTGTGTGTGTGTGTGTGTGTGTGTGTGTGTGTGTGTGTGTGTGTGTGTGTGTGTGCATGTGCGTGTGTGTGTTGTTCTCAGAAACGTGCTGTTTCCGTAGCACCAACCGAGACCAGCAAAGGAAAAACAAAACAAAACAAAGATTGAACAAAATCTATTGTTCACATCACGTTTACATCATGTAGCAACACCTTTTAATGAGCAGAATTCGATGACCCAATCGAAGACCAGTTGAACAGACCACAGCTATGACCGTGAGTGGTCCCGTCCCCGCTGCCACGTAACCAAAGTATGTGAAAGAAAACAGGCCAAACTCTGGAACATACACTACTGCAGAGAGTTCAGCACAGAAATGCCTTGGTTGTAGACGTTTCCTAGACTGGCTGAACAGACCGCATCCAAAACCGAATCTAAGGATTCTGTTCACGGAGTTTATTCCACTGTCTGTTTCATCAGACCTCAGACTCTTTGGCAGAGGATGGAGTGACACCAGCAAACTGGCTGAGGACCGTGCACAGTGGAGCGCCTTGACTGCCTCATGCGTCGCAAGACGCGGAGAACATCTAAGTCTAAGTAAGTCTGTTTCATCGGTGCCACGGCACGTAAAGTGAAATGGCGGATCAGCAAGCTGTGCTTTGATGAACAACGACAGAAACAATATTGCATACGAATGAATCGTTCCCAAGGCTGCGATGTGTGTTCAACTTCATCATGTGCAGAAAGACACCCCCAAAATGTTGATGACTTTGTGCCTGGAGCGTGCAGTCAAAATTGGAACAAGCAAAGGAAACCAACAGTCGCAGCCGTCACAAATATTTGGTACGCCTGTATCTTTCTTCACCATCATGATGCAGCTGACATGTTCTCCAGCACATATGTAACAGCTGTTTCATTTGTTTTTATTGAAAATAAACGATTCTAAGAGTCACCAGAACGATCTGATCTAACTACTGTGAGTATAGTTTCTTTCCTGAAATGTTTGTTGGTACCCTCGATGTAAAAAAAAAAAGTTAAAATCTTTTAATTTTATTGGTATAACACAAAGAACACCTAAAAATAACATTCATTACCAATTTTTTTTTCTGTCCCATTTTCTGTGCCACCTCAGTGGCATTGCAACCACGCCGCTCATTCCGGCTTATTCTGAGTGAGCTCTCCCTCCGGAGGGCGCCACCACGTCCGTCCAACGACAGCCCCCATGAGTTTGCCGATACCGGTGATCCCGAGGGAATCAAACCAAGGCCATAGACGCAGACAGGATATACGAGAGACTGAGGTCACCAGGAGAGCAGGGCATGAAAGGTCACATAATTTGAGACTCTTTTTCGATGAGAATGAGGATGATGAAGATGATGCTACGACTTCATGATATATACCGGCGTCAACCAGAACCGAGATATACATACGTATACACCTGCAATGTTGGTCAGGAAATTTGAGCAACACTCTCAGAGACGCATCTATTTAGTGGATGACACTCGACTGTGTGGCAGTCTTTCCCAACTGAGCCCGTGGCAATGACTCTGATAGGAATCGAACCCACGACCTTCAAGTCGGGAGTCCGCGTCGGTGACCACTTCGCCACGGCGGCTAGTATACATTACAGTTTTACTCTGATTAAGAAAACGCACGTGAGTGATCCTCATACCACATACGTTTTTGAGAACCAAGATAGAGAGAGAGGAGGGAGGGGGGAGGGAGCACCATGACGTAAACATCCACACATAAAATTGGAGTGCGATGTATTAAAATGAGGCATGCTGACTGTTGCAGGCCTCTGCAACTATGGACCTCTGTACAGAAGTAGAGATTTCTCACCCAAATGCGTCATGACAGAGGCTTGTGCACATACGAGAACCAAATCACCTCCCTTGCGTCTTGAGCGTCAAATCGGTTCACTGGCTAACACTCTCATGAGTGTGGTTTTGCTCAAAGAATTGTTAGCTTCCAAAAAATCAGATATGAATACTTCATTTATTGAACTGAATTCGTGTTGATAGCAGGGAGTAGAAGGCGCAGGTGATGATTGTTCCAACTTCTGGATTGTGCTTGTGAACCTTAGGATTATGCTGTGAACCTTTGTAAACTTGTGGATTTTTTTTAAACAGGGACAGACCAACATCAGTGAGTACACTTGTCTTGGGCATTGGTGAATCACTCAGCACATGGCTCATCCTCTTTCTGTTCTGTCAGAATTGAATTATGCCAAGCATGATTCAGTGTAGCATCACACGCTGGGTCCTTGCGACTGTGCTCTTTCTTCACAAGAGTATGTTAGGTGACGTTGGACCTTCTGTCATACAGCACGTGCACACTTTAGGGTTGGTGCGAAAGAAGTCTGCAGAACACACGGAACTAGCTACTCTTTGTTCGTACAAGCACTAGCTGCAGCAAGACAGCGTGGATACCACACACTACATCGCCAGAAGCTCGTCTATTTGTACCTGGCCTTACTACTCCTTGTTCAGTCTGATGCACCAGAACCCAACTCTGACCCGAGTATTGATGTATCAGAACACCCTAGCCTTGACTGACTCTGTGGCATATGTGGCACCACGGTGTCATGGGAAGATAGGGGTGTTGAATGTGGAGCGTGCGGACTATAGTACCATGCACACTGTGAAGATATCCACTCAGAGACATATGCTAATCTAACTCTTCATGTCCAGTGGTTTTGTAACTTCTGTGGACACCAGAACACCTACTTGTTTTTTATCTCCACTCGAGTGCAAATAGCCTAGACCGGTCTATCTCCACCCTACTAGATTCTTCCACAACAGGCTCTTGTGGTAGCCCAGTAGAGGTAAATTTCAGACCTCAACATGTCTCCACTCCTACAAAAGCCACACAGCAAGACAGAAGACTCAACAGACCCCTAAGAATCCTAAATATTAATTTTCAGTCAGAGACCGGCAAAAAGCTGAGTTTGGATATCTTTTAGATAGTTCTAAACCAGACATTGTCATCGTAACTGAAACACATCTGACGGAAGAAAAATCAAGACATCAGAATTCTTGCCAACTCGACAGGGATACAAAGAGTATTGGAATGATAGGAATAGGGATGGAGGAGGTGTCATGATCCTTATCAAAGACAAGTCAAGTCAAGTCAAGTAAACTTTATTATCTCAATTTGAGAAATTAATCGTGGTCACACACATTCACAGCAAATAAACAATAATTTAGCCACATTACCCATTTTCTCACATATGACATACATTCATATAGAGGAATTTGGATTTCAATTAAACATCTTCTCGGTTCAAGAAATCAATGGACAGGGGAATAAAACTTTGTTTAAATCTGACACTTCTGCATTTAACCGATCGATATCTTCGTCCTGACTGAAAGGTCATACTGATTTGCAAGGACGTGGGTCTGGTCACACGTAATCTTCTTCGCTTTACAACTAACACGGCACCTGTATAGCTCACTCAGACTTTTTTGTCTCTCACCAACAATTTTTCCTCCCACGTTCACCACTTTGCTACAACAGCACCCGCGTGAAAGAACTGGAGAGAAACTGTGAAGTAGTTTGGGCAAAACTGAGTCTGAAGGGTCGACGTTCTCTGTACATTTGTTCATACTATAGACCTGACGTTTCTCACAAGGCCAGTCTCCAAGAGTTTGAAATCTCAGTGCTGAGAGCTGCTGGCATTTCCAATGCGATGTTGCTGATTGGAGGGGACCTGAATTTCCCAGGATGGGACTGGTCAACAATGACTTTAAAGCCCCAAACCAAGTATGTTGAAATGCACCATCAACTCGTCCAAATCATTGATGACAACGGCTTGGAACAAATGGTGACAGTCCCTACAAGAGGTGAAAACACACTAGCTCTCATCATGAGCAACACCCCACAACTCATTTCACGAGTTGAAGCCATACCACCTTTGTCTGACCACGAAGTAGTCTATGCAGAACTGAACATCGTCCCTCCACAGAAGAAATCAGTACAGCGGACTATTACCCTGTATAACAAGGCAAACTGGGGCGACATGAAAGAAGCTGTCAAGAAGATAAGGGGAAAAGTGGATGGAAAGAAGGACACCGAGAACACTGAGGGATTGTGGACATACTTCAAAACAGCGCTCCTCGAAGCAGTTCAGATCCACATACCCTCCAAGACATCCCGACCCAACAATAATCAACCATGGACTACTCCCGAGCTTCGTCGCTTAGTAAATCGACATAACAGGGCTTACAAAAGGTGGAAGACGGGAGGTGGCGATGATCGCAAAGCTGAGGCCAGAGCCAGAAGGCGCAAAGCCCAACGACACCTGCGCCGAGCTTACTGGGATTACATCAACACCACTCCGACAGAGGAACCCACTGAACATGCACCAGAGTACAAGCGTTTTTGGAGCTACATTAAGAACCAGAAATCGGCTAATGCTAACCGGCTCCTCTCAAAATGAACGGTCAACTGGTAACGGAACCCAGGAAAAGGCAGATGCGCTTAACAACCAGTTCCAGTCTGCATTCAGCGGGGGGAAGACCTACTCTCAGGAAGAGTTCCAAGAGAAGTGCGAGATGGCTGATGGAGACTACCCTATGCTGGACTCTGTAGATATTACAGAACAAGGCGTAAGGCAGTTGCTGATGAAGCTGGACCCAGCGAAAGCGTGTGGCCCCGACAATATCAGTACCAGGCTCATGAAGGAACTATCTTCTGAGATCGCCCCTATCCTCACCACCATCCACAGAGCCTCTCTGGACTCTGGATGCGTTCCCACAGACTGGAAAAAAACGCCCTAGTGTTGCCTATTTTTTTTTTTAAAAGGCGAACACTATGACCCCATAAATTACCGCCAGGTCTCGTTGACCTGCATTGCCTGCAAAATGTTCGACCACATCATCGTACATGCCACAATGACGCACCTGGAACAGAATAAAAAATCCTGTGCCCCCAGCAGCATGGCTTCAGGCAGCAGAGGTTCTGTAAAAAAAAAAAGCTAATTGAGTTAGTGGAAGAGTTGACCTCTGACATGGCTTCAGGAAAACGAACAGACATCCTTGTGCTGGACTTCGCCAAGGCGTTCGACAAGGTGAACCATTCACTCCTGTTGCACAAACGTCACAGCTATGGCGTGCGAGGCAAGATCAACAAATGGATCTCCAGTTTCTTATCCAACAGACGTCAGGCAATCGTCGTCGAGGGGGCTCAGTCAGACTTCATCGACGTCAAGTCGGGAGTCCCGCAGGGGTCGGTCCTTGGACAATGTCTCTTCCTGGTCTCTATTAATGACCTTCCTGGGAAATGACCTCCAAGACAAGAATGTTCGCAGACGACACTGCCATCTACCGCACAATAGCGTCCAGAAAAGATCACGCCCACCTACAAGAAGATCTAGAACGTCTCCAGGTCTGGAGCAGAAATGGGAGATGGCCTTCAACCCAGGCAAATGTGTTACGCTAAGGGTCACTTGCTGCAAAAGTACCATCAGCGACAAATACCACATGCACGGACACACGCTAGCAACAGTACAATCAGCGTCGTACCTGGGGGTCACTTTGAGGACAGACCTAGAGTGGGCAGAACACATTGACATCATCACAAAGAAAGCAAGCAAAGCCCACGGATTCTTGAGACGTGATCTGAAAGTTGCTTCCAATGAGCTGAGAGAAAAGGCGTACCTAACCTTCGTTAGACCCCTGTTAGAGTACTCCAGCTCTGTGAGGGACCCCCACAAAATAGGCTGCATCAAGAAAATGGAAAACATCCGGAGAAGGGCAGCTAGATTTGTCTTGAACCGTTACCACCGGCATGCAAGCGTAACAGACATGCTTGAGAAGCTCAAGTGGCCGTCTCTCCAGAAGCGCCGCCAAGCGTCAAGGGTCACCATGTTGTATAAGATCCACAACGACTTGGTGCAGATCAATAAAAGTGTCCTGAAGAAACCAACAGTAAGAGACAGAAGGTCACATGACCAACAGTTTAAAGGCTTGGTGGGTCATAAACAGCAATATGGGCTCTTCTCTTTTCCCCCCCCGAGCCATCCGTGAGTGGGATGAACTCCCAACACATATTGTAGAGGCAGACTCCCCTGACAGTTTCAAAAATAGAGTCACCTCCCACCTCAGTACTGACACTCTTGACAGTCTCGCTGCTTCGAAACTTTAGGTGTAAGATTAAAACGAACGCAATTATAAACTGTCCTGTATGGATGTGAGAGTGCAAGGTTAGGTAGGTAGTGGGTAGGGGGTTGCTGGTAGGAGGGCCGCTGTGGCGGGGGGTGCCGGGGGCCGTCACTAGGATGCCTGCCCGTCACTTCTCATCCGCTCCGATCCAGTTAGTGGGCAGGGAGTGCTAAATGTGATCTGGAGTGAATGTTGTGATCTGCTTATAAAACGCAACTTGAAGAGCTATCTCAAGTCTACACAGGAAAAAGAAAAGAAAAGGATATTTAAGTCGGGCAGCCGGTTCAAGGAAACCTTCTAATCTGTGGCAAAATAATCAGAGTATTGATTGTGGCTACATAACAGAAGAAGAAGAAGAAGAAGAAAAGGTGAGAATCCGGCGATTAACAATAGCTTCGACCTGGATTAATGGCAGTTGCGATTTGCATCGTGGAGAATAAGAAGTGGTGATGGCTAATGACCTTCCAGCGAAAGCAGTCCATGCGGAGTCCAGGACATGTTGAAAACGAAACAATTTACCATGCGCTTTATCCTTCTTACAATCATTATCTTAGTGTTATTGATGACAGTATACTCGCGTATTGGGAAGAATTTACAACAGGTTACAAACATGATGTACCAAAAAGGTAAAAGGTAAAATCAAAACCAGCAAAAAGTAAAAATCACACACACACACACACACACACACACACACACACACACACACACACAAATGCGCGCGCGCACCCGCACGCACGTATACACACGCACATGCACACTCCCTATCTAAATAAAAACGCGTGCACTTGCGCGTTAACACACATACACGCACAAACACATACGTGCGCCCGCTAGTGCGCATGTACACGTTTATTATTTAAGCAAACAGGCATTATTTGTCCGTTCAAGGTAAGAGGGTTCAGTATCTGAGTGTACAGAATGCTTGAAGTATGTCAGTGGAACATTTGTCAATGATGTCTATCACAAGTTTATGAAGAACTGAACTTGAGGGCTGGATGAGGAGGGTCAGAAAAGGAATCTCACCTGAACTAGCAGCTGACATACATGGTGACGCTGGCTGGTCCAACGATGACCTAGGCTGCTCCAGTGCCCAGACAAATTGGTCCAGCAGCACCAAACACTGCTCCTGCTGAACAAGGCTGATCCCTTGCTGTCTGAACCTGCTGCTGTATATGGCTGTCTGTTGCCCACTGGCTCAATGCTGTGACCCTGTCTTGGTATTTAACTGACCCCTACATCGATGAAGTACTCGATGAAGGACTGTGTTACAGAAACACCAGGAATCTTGTCTTGGTGCAGTCTGCTACGTTGTGGTCTACACTGGTCTTGTGATGGCTGGGGCTGGTCCAACAATGACGTAGACTGGTCCTGCAGTAGGATAAGCTGATGTTTCCATGGGGTTAAAATGTTAGGTTTGTTTCCATCAGGTGTTTTCTACTAACTCCACAACACTGTAGGCTATCATGCTGCCGCGTTGCTCTGGACCTGTCCTTGTTCCTTGTACGATCCAATGTGTTCTCTCTTGAATAATAATGTTCATACCGCTTCTTCTGTCGATGTATTGTCTGTGGGTACATTTGTGTTTGAATCATTTCTGTGAAACTGACCAGCCATCGAATAATTTTATCGGATATATAGAATCACAGGACACCGGTTTTCATGATTTGTGTTGACCAAAAATTCGAAGAAAAGAAACAACATCTCAGCTTGCACACTGATGACTGCATGGGGCAGGGTTCAGTCTTCCCGTCCTTCTTTCCCTTCCGTCTGCTTTCTCTTTCAGCAGTCCACGCAGCAACCCACCCCCCCCCCCCCCTCCCCCCGTCCTGTCTTTCTGTTGATGTGTAGTTTTGTTTAAGTCATAATCTCTGGGGTGATTACATCCCTGTACACACGGTACATCCCTGATGTGGCCGTCTGGTCCGTCGCTCGTATCACGCAAGTATCAAAACTCTCTGCCTGATGACGTAACATTCTGACTTGGCCCCTCACTGTTGGTGTGGTTAACTGAACGCACTGGCCGCACTGTTGATGGGGTGATCTGACTCCATACAGGACTGTAAAGGGTGTACCTCGTGTGCACATTGAACATGCGAGGAGTGAAAACTGAGCTTCGGTGCCTGACTGAAATACGCACAAAGTAGCAAGAGCCGTCTTTAATATATATATATATATCAAGAATACTACTAAAACGCCTAAAAAATTTTTTTAAGTGCTCAACCCCTTGGGGAGCAACATCTGTTAAAATAGTATGGTAAAAGGAAGTTTAAAATTTTAAAACTTCCTTTTACCATACTATTTTAACAGATATAACACCGGCCACCAGGCCATATAACACCGGCAGTAGGCGCCCCAAAACCATCCTGACGAGAGCGCTAGATGTTGCAATAACTGCAAGAAATATTCAATTGTAAACAAAGCTTTCTCTCTCTCTCTCTCTCTCTCTCTCTCTCTCTCTCTCTCTCTCTCTCTCTCTAGTGTATGTGTGTGTGTGTGTGTGTGTGTGTGTGTGTGTGTGTGTGTGTGTGTGTGTGCGTGCGTGTGCACGTGCGTGCGTGCGTACGCGTGAGTGTGTCATACTGAATAGTTAGGTAATGGAGACAGACAGACAGATAGACACAGAGAGAGAGAGAGAGAGAGAGAGAGAGAGAGAGAGAATCATGAATAAGCCAAGCATAATCAGAAAGCTGTTTTTGACTTTCCTCCCAGAGTCATTCATCATCCATGATGGCTGTGATGTCCTCCGAGAGACGTACTGGACGAGTGCCAAACCGACGGAAAGATCGCCCTCTGACCTTGCTGGGAGGGGCGGAGGCAGCAGGGCACAGCGGCAGGGAGCGAAAGGCGGCATGCAAAGGACCTCAGGCCACTGTGGAACTTCTATTCAGCTTTTATGGTTTCCCTGAGAAGAAAGGCGAGGAAAAAAGGAGAAGGGAGAAATACTGGGTTTGCTCTCGTGATCTTGCGTGCCCAGCAAGCGATTGCCCGGTAATGTCCCGTTGAGTGCTGTGTCACTTTCTTCTCTCTGTGCACACAGTGCTGGTGAGTACGGCAAACAGAGTGCTTTGATGATCAGTTCTAAGGAAGAACAGCGGAGTACCACCGCCCTTCCCTCCTGCCCTTGTTTCTGCTGGGGACCTGTGCTGCGTGTCTGCCCTGCCTGACCTGCCATGCTAGTCCCACGTCTTAGCTGCCCTTCTCCTCAAACTCGTCCATCAAACGATTCTTTCTGAATGTACCTGCCTTTTCCCGATGATAATGAATACAACAACGAAAAAGAGGACGATGACAATGATTCAAGACAATAGTCTCAACATAAGTATCAACATCAACCGAAAATAACACTTTTTTCCAGTCTCTCCCAGCCATTTGTTTCTGCTCGTGCAGTGTTTTGGGGTTGGTGTTCTTCAGAAGCAAAACTTCGGGTAGTTCACCAGATGGCACCTCCATGCAGCAGTGCACTTTGCTGTCATGTCTCGGATGATGCATTTTCCAGTCTCTGAACACAGACTGAAACTGCCTATGGCGTAAGTCAGAACACAACCTAGTAAACCCCAACTAGTGAATAAACTATATGTTGCGTGAATGGACAAAAGGCCTATTTTCACAACAATTTCAAATGTCTTTGAAGTAAAATGTTAACACTGAGATCAGTGTGTGCTTGTACAGCATAGTTGTTTTGGAACAAGGTGGTCATTTGCCGGGGCTGGTCCATATTGCAAAAAGAAGTTAATGAGATTCTGGGCACAAACGAGAATGCAGATTTCAGTTCACCTTGATACATTTCTTTCTGTTTATGAAAATGAGTGGCTTGCATTTGGCTTTTTTTTCTAAACAAACGCAACTCGTGACACGCCTCGTTGTCATTATCAAGAGTTACATCCCATACCCAGCGTGAGAACAAGACCCGTATGCATTACAGCTCGAAAAAGCTTGCCCTTGTCAATGACAACTAAACCGTCTGGCGAACAAGTCAAAATGCTCTCTCCTCTTGTCTATCCGGCAACTCATGTCTGAATGTGTTGGTGACAGGTTGACTGAGTGGTGAATGCAGGCCGATCACACTTCTGTCTCTCGCCCGCCCCCTCCCCTTTTCTACTTCCCAGTTTTGGCTTGAATAGCCTGCTCTTGTCACTAAAACATATCAACAGTTTTCACCATTTGCGCTCGGTCAACCCGGAAACGTTTTTTTCGTTTGCTTGTTTGTTTCGTTTTTTTTTTTTTTGTTGTTGTTTTTTTTTTTTTTTCTTTTTTAAAGAGTACTTACATAGGAAATGGATACTCTTTGTGGAAAGTGCACGGTGAACAGAGAAGGGAATATGGGACAGAAGTGAAAAGAGATAGAGAATTTTACTTCAATAAAGAAATGTGCAAGTAATGCATAGTGCGGAAATCCAGTGCAGATATTCACTGAAACGCCTTAAGGCGAAAATAACAGGAAAGCAGAGAATTAGCGAAAAACGAACAATGAAACTTCAGGGAACTACATCATGGATATACCACCTTCGCTACCAATTTATGGGGATCATCATAATCAATTCGAAGAGTAGAATTATTCGTATTGCCTGCACCAATGTCTTTTGAAACGCTGGTTCGGACCCGCAAGGGAAAGTGTGTTAAAAGAATAAATTGCTGAAAAACTAAAATCATTATGTAAACCGTATAAAGCATAAGGGTAAATCTCTGGGCGTATGTTTGAGGATCCATTTTGATATTCTATTTATCAAATTGATTGCAGCTACCACAGAGTAAATTACGAAATAAATCAGCATACTGTTCACACGCCATACAAACTTCTCAATCGCATATACATGATCTTTTTTCTTGCACACGGATTTCATTATCATTTCTGAAAACTTACACTTAGTTGCAATGGCTTATGGTCGGATTCGATTCTATCTGAGACAACTTATTTACAGTTACTGGAAATCTCTGCGTACACATCGTGTGACATTAAGAAATAGTCCCGAACGCTGCTTTCACGCTCAGATATGTACGTGTAGTGACCTTGATGTACCCCTAATGTACCATTCAGATGTGTACAAATCGAAGGCATTGCATGTACTAAGGAACATTTGACCACAGTTATAAAGTTCTCTCTCTCTTCCGAATTTCTGCCTACATTCAAAGTCCATTTTCATGCACATTTGCGAAACCAGACATATTTTCTTTTAAGTCCGGAGAGACATTCGCAGTCCTACTGTTAAAGTCACCACACAGGATCAAGTAAGTATCGTTACTATCAAAGCAAACCAGCAATCCCATAGAAAATCCTCCAACAAATGAATTCCATTTTCAGTATCAAAATGTACATAATAAGGTGAACCTTCAGGGGGAACATAAGCACATACGTATACAATGTGTTTCAATGCTCCAAACAATGTTTTGTCAATTAGAAAAGTACAAATGGTCACAAATCATTCTGTACAAGGCAGATACAGAACGCCTACCGTGTGTTGTCAGCTTTACCGCCGGTGTACAGAACACGGTATATCCAATAAAGACTGAAAAACTTCGATGAAAGTCTCAGCTAAACAAACAAAATCAGAAGCTCGAATAAAAGAATGCATTCATTATCACCAATTTTTGTAGATAACCCATTCACATTCCGTTGTACAAAAGAAAAAACATTTCATTTTATTACAGACATCAACATGGTTTAATTGATCATTTCCCTCAGCGGAGGTCAAACTTCTCACTCTCTGTGCTGGCATATCAGTGCGTGCACCGCTCAACATTCTCATCCCTTGCGGAAAGCACAGAGCCCCGGTCACAACGCAAATTCACACGTTGCACGGTCTGTTTCTCTCTCTCTCTCTCTCTCTCTCTGGTATTGCCGTGCTCTTACAACTTTGCCGGTGTCACCGCACAGTTTGTTACCTCCACTACTACAGACAGATTTCCGAGACAATTTGTGGACCGGCGGACTCCCTATTTCATCTCCACAAATCTGTTAACACTGTCCACAGTGAAACGTTTGCCGTCCATGAGGAGATGGTCGTACACCATGGCAGCGCGTTTTCCTTCACCTCTCGCTGTCTTCAGGTGAGGGTTAACTTCTTTCTGCTGTCTCTCACCCTGCCAGACAAGTCTTCACTGACGAAAACGTCTGCTCGCCTAGTTTTCGTTTTTGTTTCAGAACGTCCACTTTCTGCCATATAACGTACATCTGGCGACTATAGAGGAATCCTGTTTCGAATTTAAGCGATGCACCCGATCAAAGTCCACATCACGAAAAAGTTCGAACTTGTCGGTGAAGAGATCCTTCAACAAGTCCTCACAATCTGGACTGATCTCGTTCTGCTTTCTGTGAATGCTTAGAAGATCAGGTTGCTGCACTTAGATCTTCCTTCCAGTTCCTTGGTCTTCCTTTCCAGGTCGTCCAACTTACCTGACAGGTCACCGTTTGCCTCCTGGAGATCCCCGTTCTGCTGTCGAAGACCGCTCACCTCGTCTTTCAGCCTCTTCACTACTTCCTGCATTGCCACATAGAGCTCTCGCATGGTTTGCATCTCCTGCTTCAGCTCGTCTAGCTTGGTATCCATCGACGCCTTCAAGGAGTTGATCATCGAAACGACATTGGACAGGGTCGTGTCTTTCGAAGGCTGGTTGGAGGCTCCTCCCTGGACGTGAAGTGGCCTCTCCATGCTGTTTCCGCCGCCGACATCAGTGCTGCGAGTCTGGTCTGCCTCTTGCTGTCACGACCCAGAAGAGGATTGGGTCCAGGATTGCTCTCCACATCGCCCGCACTGCAGGAGAAGACTCCCCCAGAATAAATATGAGAGGAGCAAACCTGCCAGAGCACCGTCCGTTCTCCCTTCAATTTTAACATGGCGAAGCGCTTGGCAATCTTCTGTTTGGCCCCTCTTGTACAAAGATGTAAGGAATACTGACAGAAGACAGCCGCATGATGCTCTGAAATCAACTGCAGCAGATGGCATGGTCCACCACAAAGCCTTTGAATGATTCAGATTCGCATCTCGGTCTCAGTCCGTGGTACGAGAAGAAAATCGACGGAGAACCCAAAAATGCGACTTTACACTGAAGGCGCTAACTCATGCCTCCAGAGAGAGAGAGAGAAAGAGAGATCTGAGCCGGAACTAAGCCCCCCTCCCTCCCCCCTCTCCCCATCCTGTTCCATGACCACTTACCGGCTAATGACCTGGGGCAGTGTCCATTACAATTTCACACAGTGAAAGGGCCTGTGCCCATGTTTCACCTCCCTGTCACAGTGGGCCAGTCAGTTTGGGCAACTGCCAATAGTCACTCCATAGCGGTTTTTTTTTTTTTTTTTTTTTTTGACTGTTCTCAAATCAGTCAAGTGGAGTGGTTTCGGAACAGGGTGGAAGGTGGTTGTGGCTTTGGTCCAGAATCAATGCCCCTGTAACGTGGTGAAATGCCCCCCTTCCGTGGTGAAATGCCCCCCTTCCCCCCTCCCATTAACTCCCGGGAGTCAGTCTCACACTGTCCCAGATTAACTCCCGGGGAGTTAATCTGGGTTTGCGCCAAATCAGCCCCCAACAGGATTAGTACAGCCCCCCCCCCCCCCCCCCCCCCCCCCCCCCCCCCAGCGAGTTAATTTGGAATTGGCCCAAAACAGCCCCTCCCCTTAAGGATTTAAACTGGACCTGGCCCAGAACAGCCTCCTAGGACATCTGGGGAATTGATCTGGCACCGAACTGGAAGAGCCACCCACTGGAGAGTTGAACTAAACTGGCCCAGAACAGCCCCCTCCCCCTCCTGGAGAGTTAAACTGGCCCTGGCACAAAACAGCCCCCCCCCCCCCCCCCCCCGTCCCCCGCCCCCCCCCCCCCCCCCCCCCCCCCCCGCCCTCTCCTGGGGAGTTAATCTGGCACCAGCCCACAACAGCCCCTCTGGAGAGTTAAACTACACCTGTCCTAGAACAGCCTCCTTCCAGGGGAGTTAAACTGGCACCGTTATGGAACAGCCCACCAGGAGAGTTAAACTAGACAAGTCCCAGAACAGCCCCCTCCACCTCCTGGGGAGTTAATCTGGCACTGGCCCAAAACAGCCCCCTAGAGAGTTAAACTAGACAAGTCCCAGAACAGCCCCCTCCACCTCCTGGGGAGTTAATCTGGCACCGGCCCAAAACGGCCCCCCCCCCCCTCCCCGAGAGTTAAAACTGGACATAGCCTAGAACCCCCCCCCCCCCGGGAAGTTAATCTGGCACCAGCCCAGAACAGCCCCTCTGGAGAGTTAAAATGCACCTGTCCTAAAACAGCCCCCCTCCAGGGAGTTAATCTGGCACTGTCATGGAACAGCCCCCTGGAGAGTTAAACTAGACAAGACAAGGCCCAGAACAGCCCTCCATCTTGGGGAGTAAATCAGGCACTAGACCAGAACGGCCCTACTGGAGCGTTAAACTGAACCTAATCTAGAACATCCCACCCCCATCCTGGAGAGTAAATCTGGCACCAGCCCAGAACAGCGCCCCTGGTGAGTTAAATTGGTCCTGGCCCAGAACCCCCCTCCCCCCCCCCCCCCCCTACTGGAGAGTTTATATCTGGCACCAGCCCAGAACAGCCTCCTGGAGAGTAAAACTGGACCTGGCCCAGAACAAACCTCCTCCTGGGGAGTTAATTTTGCAACAGCCTAGTATATTTCCCCTGGAAAGTTAAACTGGATCTGGGCTCAGAACAGCCCCCCTCCCCCCCCCCCCCCCTTTGCACCAGCCCAACACAGCCTCCATCCCCCCACGCCCCCCCCCCCCCCCCCCCCCCGAGAGTTAAACTGGACCTGTACCAAAACAGCCCCCTAGAGAGTTAAATTGGACCTGACCAAAAAATAGCCCCCACCTGGGGAGTTAATCTGGTACTAGCCCAGAACAGGCCCCCTAGAGAGTTAATCTGGACCCGGCCCAGAACAACCCCCTCCTGGGCAGTGAATCTGGTACTAGCCCCAAACAGCCCCCTAGACAGTTAAACTGGATCTACCCCAAAACAGCCCCCCCTGAGGAGTTAATCTGGCACCAGCCCAAAACAGCCCCCTTGAGAGTTAAACTGGACATGCTCCAAAACAGCCCCACACCTGGGGAGTTAATCTGGCACCAGCCCAGAACAGCTCTCCTGGAGTGTTACCTTGACCCAGTGTAACATCACAAAAGTACTCCCCCGCCCAGAAGTACTCCCGGGAGTACTTCTGAGCCCGCGCGCCAGAATGACTCCTGGGACTACTTCTGGGACAGTACCTCCCCTTGGTCCCAGAAGTACTCCTCCCCCCTCTTGACAACTTTGCAAATAAATGTTTGTTTTGTGTAACTATCTTATAACGATGATTCTTTTAGACCGGGAGTACTTTTGGTACCAGTCCCAAACTGACCCCCGATCCCCACCCCCACCCCATCCTCATCCCACCTCCACCCCTTCTGCACCAGAATGACTCCCGGGAGTACGTCTGGGCCCAGCCCAAATGTACTCCCGGAAGTAACTTTCGCGCAGCTCCAGATGTACTCCTCCTAAACTTGATTCAGAGAATATTTCATTGTTGATTCAGATAGAATGTCCATGTATGAGTTTATGTTCATGTATGAGTTTATAACCAGTAGGTAACAAACCTGAACACATTAATGAGATATGCCAGGGAGTGTGTGTGTGTGTGTGGGGGGGGGGGGGGTACTTCTGTGACCGGCAGCCCAGAAGTTCTCACCCTAAAGTTGAATCAGTCTATATGACAATGTTGATTTAGATACAATGTCCATGTGTGAGCTTATGACCAGTAAAAAAAAAAAAAACCAACCCTGAACACATTAATAAAGGATATTTGCAAGGGGGGTGGGCGTGGAGGGTAATTCTGGGACCGGCCTAGAAGTACTCCCCCCTAAAGTTGACTCAGACTCATTTTTAATGTTTATTCAGATAAAAATGTCCATGTATGAGTTTTTTGGCCAGTAAATAACAACCCTCAACACATCAATAAAGGAGATCTGCAAGGGGGTACTTCTGGGGCCGGAAGTACTCTCCCTAATGTAGGTTCAGACTATACTTTCATGTTGATTGATTGAGGTAGAATGTCCATGTGTGAGTTTATGACCAGTAAATACAACCCTGAAACACATTAAAGGAGATATGCAAGGGAGTACTTCTGGGACCGGCCATACGTACTCTCCCTAAAGTTGATTCAGACTGATTTTCAATGTTGATTCAGTCAGACTGTCCATGTGTGAGCTTATGACCAGTAAATACCAATCCTGAACACATTAATAAAGGAAATATGCAAGGGGGTACTTCTGGGATCGGCCCAGAAGTACTCCCCCTAAAGTTAACTCAGATTCGTTTTCAATCTTGATCCAGGTACAATAACAATGTGTGAGCGGATGACCATTAAATAACAACCTGAGCTCATTGGTAAAGGAAATATGCAAGGGGGGGGGGGGGGGGTACTTTTGGGACTGACTCAGAACAACTCCCCCTAAAGTTGATTCAGACTATATTTCAATGTTGATTCAGGTAGAATGTCCATGTATGAGTTTATAACCAGTAAATAACAACCCTGAACACATTAAGAAAGGAAATATGCAAGGGGGTACTTCTGGGACTGGCCCAGTAGTACTCCCCCTAAAGTTGATTCAGACTGGTTTTCAATGTTGGTTCAGATAGAATGTCCATGTATGAGGTTATAACCCAGTAAATAGCAACTCTGAACACGTTAATAAAGGAAATATGCAAGGGGGGGGGGGGGGGGTACTTCTGCGACCGGACCAAAAGTGCTCCCCCTAAAGTTGATTCAGACTGGTTTTCAATGTTGATTCAGATAGAATGTCCATGTGTGAGTTTATGACCAGTAAATAACAACCCTTAACACATTAATAAAGGAGATATGCGAGGGGGTACTTCTGGGACCTGCCCAGAAGTACTCCCCCTAATGTTGATTCAGATTCGTTTTCAATGTTAGTAATTGCCAAGGTTTCTGAACGCGACGGTTCGTCAGGCCTTCTCAATAAATACTGCCAAGCATGCAACAGCTGCACTGACTCCCCTTGAGCGTGCAGAAAAGTGCTCTTGTTTGGCAAAACAAGCTGTTTGTCAGCAATCCGTGCACACTGACTCGAACTGTCTACAGGTGAAAATCCTGATGCACGTGACAGCATGAAGGTATGGGGAGTGCGTTGTGCTCACCACAATGGCCATAAAAGCCGTCGAATACCCGTTCTGAAGCACAACACCAACATGCCCAGCGAGACGAAAGTTGAGAAATTTCGATCGTGCCCGAGCTATCGCCTGGCTGCAGGACGGAGTAGGCGTCCGAGAGGTGCCCAGAAGGCTGCAAGTGTCACACTCGGTCATCATCCGTCTGAGACAGCGCCATCAAACCACAGGCACCGTCCAGGAACGGCCACGCCCAGGGCGTCCCAAGAAAACCACACAACGTGAGGACCGGTACCTCTGCAGACAGGCCCTTCGGGAGAGGACAACCACCGCCAATGCCTTGAGTCAGCAACTGCGTGCTTCCACCAACACAGCAGTAAGCGGGCAGACCACTCGGCGTCGCCTACATGCCGCCGCCTTGCGTTCCAGGCGTCCGGTGAAGAAGCCCATGCTGACTGCAGGTCACAGGGCACGCCGACTTGCTTGGTGCCAGGACCATTTGAGGTGGACTCGTGCTCATTGGGGCCATGTCCTGTTCACCGACGAATCGCGCTTCATGGTGAGCCCCAAAGACGGCCGCATCAGGGTGTGGTGGCGCCCACAGGAGCAGCTGCAAGATGATGCTATCCAGGAGGCGGCTGCTTTTGGAGGTGGCTCCATTATGGTTTGGGGAGGCATCAGCCGACACTACAGGACTCCTCTCTACCATGTGGAGGGCATGCTCAATGGGCAGCGCTACCTGCAGGAGATCTTACAGTCTTACAGCCTCTGGTCACAGCGACCCTCCAGCAGATCGGACCCCAAGCTGTCCCTCCAGGATGACAACGCCACACCACACCGCTGCAGGGCTGTCAACACTTTCATTCAGGAAGCTGGGATCACCAGGATGGCATGGCCTGCGAACAGTCCAGATTTCAATCCAATCGAGAGCATCTGGGGACAACTGGCCGGCGAGTCCATGCAAACCGCCCACGTCCAGCTAATCGGGAACAGCTGCTGCACGTCCTGCGACAGGAGTGGGAAAACATCCCCCAAGCCGTCATCGCAAACACCATCAACTCCATGAGGCAGCGCTATCTCGATTGTGTTGGTGCGCAGGGTGGACACATCCGTTTTTGAACAGATTAAGGAAACATATTTGTGGATTTTCTTTTCCCAGGGTGGGTCTCTTTACATTGATTTATCATTGCAAAAACATTACGCAATCCAAATGAAGTTGCTTTAATTTGATTCACAAGGGTTGCAAATAAATATCTATACGCATGAAACATTTTTGGTTTGGCGCGTGTTGCATTTGTCAGACAGACTGCAAGTGGCCTTAACTTATGTTGAAGTCTGTATATTTCAATCTTGATTCAGGTAGAATGTCCATGTATGAGGTTATGACTAGTAAATAACAACCCTGAACACATTAATAAAGGAGATATGCGAGGGGGTACTTTTGGGACTGGCCCAGAACAACTACCCCTAAAGTTGATTCAGACTATATTTCAATGTTGATTCAGGTAGAATGTCCATGTATGAGTTTATGACCAGTAAATAACAACCCTGAACACATCAATTAAGGAGATATGTAAGGGGGTACTTCTGGGACCGGCCCAGAAGTACTCCCCCTAAAGTTGATTCAGACTGTTTTTCAATGTTGGTTCAGATAGAATGTCCATGTGTGAGTTTATAACCATTAAATAACACCCTGCACTCAGTGATAAAGGAAATATGCAAGGGGGGTACTTTTGGGACCGGCCCAGTAGCACTCCCCTAAAGTTGATTCAGACTGGTTTTCAATGTTGATTCAGATAGAATGTCCATGTATGAGTTTATAACCAGTAAATAGCAACCCTGAACACATTAATAAAGGAGATATGCGAGGGAGGGTACTTCTGGGATCGGCCCAGAAGTACTCCCCCCTAAAGTTGATTCAGACTCGTTTTTTCAATGTTGATTCAGGTAGAATGTCCATGTGTGAGCTTATGATCATTTAATAACAACCCTGAGCACATTGATATAGGAGATATTCAAGGGGGTTACTTCTGGGATCGGCCCAGAAGTACTCCCCCTAAAGTTGATTCAGACTGGTTTTCAATGTCGATTCAGGTAGAATGTCCATGTGTGAGTTTATGACCAGTAAATAACAAACCCTCAACACCTTAACGGAGATATGCCACGGGAAGGGGGGGGGGGGGGGGGGGGGATGCTTCTAGGACCGGCCCAGAATGACTCCCGGGAGTATTTTATGAAAAACAGGGGTCCATTTTTTACCCGACCCAGATGTACTCTTGGGGGTCATTCAGGAGCAGACACAGTAGTACTCTGTAGGAGTCTCTTCTGGGCCAGGTCCAGTTTAACCCTCGGAGGAGGGGGGGGGGGTACTGTTCTGGGCTAGTACTAGATTAATCCCCAGGAAGGAGGCTGCTTTTGGCCAGGTCCAGTTTCACTCTCTAGGGGGGACTGTTCCGGGCCAGTGCTAGATATACTCCCCAGGAGGAGGTGGGGGGGGGGGGGGTTCTGGGCCAGATCCAGTTTAACTGGGGGCTGTTTTGGGCTAGTAACTCTCGGGGAGGGGGGGGGGGGGGGGGGTTCTGGGCAGGTGCCAGATTAACTCCCCATATCCCCATTCGCTTGTTGTGCTCCATGTTCTGATGTTTGCTGCACAATGTTCCTATTTGAATAATGTTTGTATAAAGCAAAGTCTCCCCAAAACCCACAAGGGGGGCTGTTCTGGGCCAGGTCCAATTTAACTCTCCTGGTGGGTTGTTCTTGGCCGGTGCTAGATTAACTCTCCACTGGAGTGCTTACTGGCCATTTCTTCATAATTGAGGTAGAGGGGAGGGACTCGGGGGGAGGGGGAGGGGGGGGGGGGCTTTTCTGGGCCTGCGCCAGTCTAACTCCCGGGGAGGCCTTTCCAGGCCTGTCCTGGAATGACTCTCCACTTGCAGTAGTTTAACTCCCAGGGAGTCATTTTGATGTCAAAAGTTTGGGCCCAGAAGAACTCCCGGGAGTTAGTTTGGGACAGCACCAGTTTAACTCTCCAAGGGGTTGGGGGGGGCTGATTTGGCACTGCCCCATATGAACTCCCAGGAGTTAGTTTTTTAGAGTCAAAATTTTTAGGTTCAAAACAACTCCCGGGAGTTATTATGAGACTGGTAGGGGGTCGTTTTTAAACAGGCCTAATAAACAGAAAAAAGAGATGGGGGGGGGGCATTCTGAACCTGTTGGGGGGGCTGCTTTGGGTGCAGAGACCAGATTAACTCCCGGAGAGTCAGTGCCATACTGACTCCCGGGAGTTAAACTGGGAGGGGGGCGGGGCTATCATGTTTCTTTAATCCAGTTTTTATTTTTCCAGACTAGGGATTTTAAAAAATTATTTTCCCAGCCGTGAAATCGAGGTGAGCTGATACTGATGGGTGTATCTGGCTTGCCGGAACATTGTAGCCGTTGCGGACAGTGGAAGGCCCCCCTGGTACCCATGTCTGGCACCTGCTGGCTGTCAGCAGAGTCAGGGAGTGAGAATCCTCCCCAGCAGTCCGATGTCACAACTGCAAAGAGATGGTATAGTTTTTTTTTTTTTTTTTTTTTTTTTTTTTTTTTTTCTTTTTTTTTTCTTTTGAAACCCGCTTGCAAATGAATTGAACATTGTTGGCCAAATTAACAAAAAAAGTTTCTTAAAAAAAAAAAAAAAAAAATCTATCCCAGTCTGGCGGTGTCGCCTTGCTCGAAAAGGATTTTTTTTTTTTTTTTTTTTTTTTTTTTTTGTGAAAAAAAATATGTAGAATGTGGTTACTCCTCAAATACCTTGGGTAGTGTCTGATTCAGACCTGCTTTACTCTCCCCTACATCCCCCATCCTTGCCTCTCCCCATCCTCCTCACTTCCCAGTGGCCTTTCAACTCACACAGGACTAGGGGACGATGGCTGGCTCCCCCCAGGTGCTATATATACGCCGGCGGGGGCCGAGCGGATATCTTGTCTTGTTTTTGTAGTGACTGATTGATGAGAACTTTTTTGTGCAGTGACTGATTGCATTGTGTACTGAAGGCGTCGCCTGCGGAAAAGACCGTTTTCCAAAACTTATCTAGCCTTGTGTTGGAGCGCATGAGCTCCCGGACTAGCTATAGTGTGTTTTATTTGTGAAGCTTTGAAACAAAATAAGTACTGTATCCGCCAAACATGAACAAACGTATCACAAGACAAAATACATGCATTATACCTTTTTTGTCAGTAAGTAAAAAAAAAAAAAACCAAAAGAAAAGAAAAGTCCTTTTGGGGCGAGATTGTCACGGGCAGACTAGAACAGATTTTTTAAAAAGCTTTTCCTTGTTGATCTGGCCAACAATGTTCAACAATGTGTTTTGTCTTGTGATTCGTTTGTTCATGTTTGGCGGATACAGTACCTAAAAATCTTTTTAAAAAGATTTGTTACATCTCCGCCTACAGGCGCCTCACTTTGCAACTTAATTGTGAAGGAACTCCAGGACTGGAAATTGTTTGATGGTGGTTGTAATAATGTTCTTGGTCACAAACGGTTTACCTCTCTTCACATTATTATCACAGGGCGGTCTACCCCTGTCTGTGTGCTGCCAACGCTGTAGTCACCGCACAGTCTCTCAGAACACCCAGCTGATTTTTATTTTCAGCTGCAAAGTGTGTTGGGTAAGTTTTCACAGGGTATGTTGACAAATTCCTAACATTCGTCATTTTTTCCGCTCAAAGTTTGCAAACGAATGTCAACAGCAACGGGTCCAATGGGACTGGTCGCGGGCAGCGATAATGCTGGGCCACGTGTGGAGGCATTGTGGCGCCCGTTGCCAGCCAACAAGGACGCGTGTTGAAAAACGTGAACAGCCGCGGCTGTACTTACCACCCTTTTTATTCAGACATCTTGACAACTCTTACAGCTGAATTCTTAACCAGGCATCCGCACACAGCCTTCGGGGCAGGTCGTGTCTTGTTTGTCGGCCTGGAGGGAAGATTCCCCATTGGAACAGCCTGTATGTGGCTGGGCTGATAATTAATCAATGCTTCCCCATTATCCACCCTAGCAATTGTGTGCGTATTTTGTGTGTGTGTGGGTGTGTGGGGGGGGGGGGGGGGGGGGGGGGAGTGCGCGCGCGCGCGCGCGCGTGTGTGTGTGTGTGTGTGTGTGTGTGTGTGTGTGCATGTGTGTGTGTGTGCTCACTCTCCTCAGAAAGTGTTTTTTTTTTTCTTCCTGGAGTGTTTGATACCATCTCAAGTTGAACGTATTTTGCAGGCCTGTTCAGGTGTTTAACAGTTTGCTTCACCCAGGGGAGCTGTCACACGCTGGACGCTGACTGTCTTGTTACAAGATGAGTGAAGATGTACAGGTAAGCGCAGTAGCTTGTAAGAGTTCGTTGTCGATCATGTGGTAGGTGTTCAGCTTGCAGACAATAAAATGCACCACGTGGTATTGAAACGAAGAGGATCCTTTTATTTACAAACGTTGAAGAATATCAAAACAACAAATAGCAATCAAATGACCTTCAGGTTCAATAAATCGCACAGGAACGCAATTGTTCATGCCGCAGCCCATATTCTACTGATGGCAGACTTTCATCGACTAGACTCAAACTCGGAGAAGACTTCAACGCTTCTGAGTTCGACAATGACTAGAACTCTTCAGCCACTCTCATTTCTCTCTCCCTCACAGTCACACAGCTCTCATCCTTTTACATGTTATCTTAAGAATATTCTCGAAACACACTCGATTCATTTTTTCTAGAATATTCTGCATATCGGTAAGCTCAACCAATGAAATCGCGACTAGCTTATGCGAATGTGATTCGATCAGCTTCGATAACATTCTCGAACCTTCGGTAATGCACTAGCAACTTACGGAGACCTGGTCAACATTCTAACATAATCTCGAATATTACAATCGTATTATCAATCGATCCGAAAACAGAACTGAACAATTAGGCATATCTTTACTTTGCAATTGTTTTCAGTAAATCAACAATAGCACTACAATGACCGAAAATACAGAGATCTATACGTGATAAGTAAAAGGAGGCTTACA
>JADBJO010003680.1:217500-233113 GCA_016801955.1 Conus betulinus | reverse complement strand
AGAGATATAGAGAGAGATAATAGGGGCGGGAGGAAAGTGGAAGGAAAGAAAGCATCTGGTGGCTGGGAGGGTAGTGGGCGGCCGGTGTAAGAGGAGTGGGTGAAGGCGGAGGAAGACGAGCCATCCTGAAATGGTATCCCCCATCGGACTCTCCCACACCGTGGTTCACAAACCAAAAAAACACACCAAAAATGCCATTGATGTATCCTGCCACGGTAAGCCAATGCCAGCTCCCCCGCCACAATCCTGCTGTAGTGAGCACAACTCCAACAACAGGGGTTCTAAACTAGAGCCTCCGGTGCCCCCCCACGGGAAGACCATGATGCGTACACACAAACCCAGCGTCTGCCTCCTGGCCCATCGCTGAGGCCGTGCCTTCCCCAAACCACCCTAAGGTGGTCCAGATTCCTCTTTCCCATATTCTTCTTTTTCCCGCATTTTTTTTTTTGTTTTGGGTTTTGTTTTTGTTTTTTGGTTGGTTCGTCCGTTTGTTTTTGGTTTTGTTTGTTTTTGTTGCTTAAGAGCTATGCTGCTGCTTGAAAGCCGCTCTCTCTGTCCACCAGAGCGTCAATTGGGGGGTACCCCTAACTAAAATACCCCTGGTCCAATTCAGGGCGAGAGCTGAAGTCAGGCGAAGGTGAAAAGATTGGCGTTTCCTCCTTCTGTCATGGCCTTTGCTCTCCAGACACAATGAACCCGAACCCTGTCAGGAGGCCTTCGGCTCTGGATTTTAACAAAAACCACAGGATCGTGCCCGAAGATAGAGAGAGAAGAGAGCAGAGAGAGATAGAGAGCAGAGAGGGGTGGAGGGGAAGGAGGGGGGAAGGGAGAAGAGAGGAAGGAGAAGAAAGGGGAGGAGAGTGGGGGAGGGAGGTGGGGGGGGTGGGGGGGGGGGGGAGAGGGAAATAGAGAAAGAGGAGAGAGAGAGACAGAACAGAGAGACGACCAGACGCAGAAGAGAGACAGACAGAGACAGACAGATGAGAGCCAGAGAGTGAAGAGAAAGAAGGACAACCAAGCTACTACTACTTTGTTTAGCCGGGTTAGGGAACGACCAGGAGTAGCCTCTGAAAAACCGTGAAAAAAACAGTAAGAAAACATATTTTACGAAATAAAAAACAGAAACAATGACAAATCGTTAGAATAAACCCATTATCTAACCCTTTTGGAATAACTGGAGATCTCGCCGGAGTGAGAATGCTTAAAGGTGACCGCGGAGCAGATTCTCCGACCATATTTTAAAGTGGTTTCTTTGGTTTGCGCGCACCAAAAACACAACATACATCCTCAGCAAATATGATATACCCCCCCCCCCCCCCCCCGCCCCCCCCCCCCCCCCCCCCCCCCCCTCCCCCCCCCCCCCCCCCCCCCCCCCCCCACCCCCCCCCCCCCCCCCCCCCCCCCCCCCCCCCCCCGCCCCCCCCCCCGCCCCCCCCCCCCCCCCCCCCCCCCCACCCCCCCCCCCCCGCCCCCCCCCCCCCCCCCCCCCCCCCCCCCCCCCCCCCCCCCCCCCTCCCCCCCGCAAAAAAAAAATGCAGCAGGGGAGAGATAATCCCTGAATTTTTGATGTCTTGGAGGCAAGGAAGGGAGTAAGCACGAAAACGAAAGATTTTTGTTTTCAATGTTAAAAAACAATTTGACAGCGGTAAGAACACCCCAAAACACACCCCCCGCCCCCCCCCCCCCCCCCCCCCCCCCCCCCACCACCCCCCCCCCCCCCCCCCCCCCCCCCCCCGAATTAAAATGGCAAAAATACCAGATAAAATTATACCGACCCCCCCCCCCCTCTCTCTCCTCCTTCTCTCCCCTCTCTCACACACACACCACAACACAACACACACACACACACACACACGCCACACATTCCCTCTGTCTCTCTCTATTTTCACCCACACACACACACACTACAACAACGCACCCCACACATACGGAAACTCGGTATCAAGCTGGAAAATTGCAGGGAAGGCAGCAACACCGTCTCGTCGTCCTACGACTCAAGCCCGTCGGCCCTGTGACAAACAACAATGGCGGATCCTGAATGGAACCGAGCAACACGAGTTCAATATTACAGAAAGAAACCGCCCAGCCAGGTGCGACGAGACCAGGCAAGAGCAAAGCAGCAAAACAGACGGCTGGAACAGGTTGGTGTTGAAATCGAAAAACATTTGTGAAACGAATGAACTGGCCTTGTTCGACACGGAATTCGAAAAATTATGGTACACAGAGCAACACACGTGATGTTTACGAACAACACATCAAGCCTACACCCCGCTGACAGCGAACCCGACACACCGGATGTTCAAGACAATCTTCCCGCCGCTATGCTCTGGTCGGTCGGAATGCGACATCGTTCATCAGGAAATCGAGCACTCTGTCATCGACACAGGCCCTTGACCACTCTGTAGACAGAACAGTGGCAGGCTTTGACACAAGAGTAGTAAAGAAGACTATCGCAACTTTGACTGATCGACAGATACAAAGGCGGCTGCGAGATAAGAACAGGAACACAGCATTTCAGAAAGATTGGCTGCTTTGAAAAGTCAGATGAGGTGGGGTTGTGCTCTGTGAATCGGATGACATTATTTTAGAATATTCCAGCGATCCGAGTTTGGAGGACGGCTGTGTGTTCTGGTATGTCAAAGCAGGAAGACAGGAACATGTCATCGGAAAGAAAGAACGTGTGAAGCTGGCCCACCCTGCGGAAAAAGGAAGACGTGCCTGCAACACTCAACACGCAGAGATTCAGCGCACGTGCTCTACGGCGGTTGCACGCTCTCCGCGGCCTGGTCCCCAATTCTACCTTGGGCGACTGTCCTGTGAACTGATTGTGCACACACATCAGGGACATCTTGTTATTCACGTCTTTGCCATCTAATGTGAAAAACCACAACAATTGCTATGGTTTCCATGTCAATGAAATCGTGTCGCGTTTTGTAAATGTACATCGCGCCGATTTGCTGCATGGGCTGGTATAAGCCTATAGCAATACATTTCGATCTGTCCTGCGTCTTTGTTCTTTCCCCCCTCTGATTCCTATCTGAAGGCCGGCACGTTTGGCAGTAACAAAGGTCTGTATGGTCACGCTAAAGCATAACATTTTCGTCCTCGTTCGGTTCGCTCTCACCTCGTCCTCTCTCTCCCTCTCTCTTCTCGCCTCTCTCTCTCTGATCACTTTAACTTCCGTAGCTCCTCTCATAACTCGAAATCCGCGCCTGGTTGTATGGGGCTGTCCGGTACGCTCATTTGCACTCTAGAATTGTTCGCCCGTGGCTCGTCTCCAAACTGTGATCCTCCCAAACTGCTCCTGGGGCTCTCCGATCCACATGAGTCGAAGACTCGCTCCTTTCTCTTCTCTTTGACACTCCATGAGTGGCGGGTGATGATTGATAAGTTTGTCACCTGCTCACTGATAACCCCAAAATGAATCAAATCTTCCTCCACCCTGGAACTAAAGGTAGAGGGAGTGAGTTCTCATACACACCCGTCAGAACGTAAGTGCTGGAGGGGTCGTGACATGAGCGGATGGGAGGAATCGGGGTGAAAGGGAAAGAGGTGTGAACCAGAGACCTCCCCCTAGGGAAACCTGTATTTTGTATGTAGTCATCGGTCCATTGTGTTTTGCATATCACCCTGCGCTGGATGGCTTTATTACAAGCAAAATTGCCGCTGACAGAAAAAAAAAACCTCTACAGAGTCCTGTCATGGACACAGCAGCAACGTGGTTAACTAAGCGCCTGGCTCCTCATTCTTACGTGTGGTGCACTCCATCAGACACCTCTCATCAGGAAGAGAAAAGTGGATGAGGCGTATGGAGGAAGAGGAGGATAATGAGGACGACGACACGACGACGACGACGACCAGACTAGAGACGAATAAGAAGAAGATAGCAGACCGAGAAGCAGAGCATGGCATACACTTTCTTGTCACTCATCAGTTTTCTTTGTGGGTTTGGACCCCCTATATATATACTCGAATTGAAATATATGTATTAAATATATAGATTAAAGTCCCTTGGAATATATATAGATTAAAGTCCCTTGAGGGAGACCAAAAGGTCGAAATATGGGAAATATTTTACGTGATTGTTGTGTTCTTTGCTTGGATGTTTTATATATATTATTATATATATTATATATCATGTAAACATACACAGAGATATTACCATGGAGGCACTAAAAACAAAAATCAGCCCAACTGCTCTGCTGTCACACACACGATATGAAAAAAAAAAAAAATCAGCGTGACACCTCGACGGATCTCCAATCACAGCAAGTCACATTTCACAGATATGTGGCATGCCCTCAATCAGCCGTTAATCTTGGGTCCCCGCAATGAAGTGACACGGCTGACTCAGGCCTCGAACGTCTGCGATATCAGGACCCCTTCCTTGCCGGGCTTTGGGGGGCTCTGACAGTGGGCGATGAGGCGATATCCCCTGCTCGTCCACCTCACTTCACCATACTGAGCCCCTGCAGATAATATCCGTCGTGGGTGAGCATGTGTGTGTGTGTGTGTGTGTGTGTGTGTGTGTGTGTGTGTGTGTGTGTGTGTGTGTGTGTGTGTTCGGGTGTGTGTGTGTGTGTGTGTGTGTGTGTGTGTTCGGTGTGTGTGTGTGTGTGTTGGGTGTGTGTGTGTGTGTGTGTGTGTGTGTGTGTGTGTGTGTGTGTGTGTATGACTGTATGACAGAGAGAGAGAGAGAGAGAGAGAGACAGACAGACAGACAGACAGACAGACAGACAGAGAGAAAGAGAGAGTGAGAGTGAGTGCGCGTTCGTGCATGTTTGCATACATATGTATGTATGTGAGTGCGGGTGTGCGCGCGCGCGCGTGCGTGTGCGTGTGTGTGTGTGTGGTGTGTGTGTGTGTGTGTGTGTGTGTGTGTGTGTGTGTGTGTGTGTGCCTGCCTGCCTACATGCGCGCGTGTGTATGTACATGCGTGCGTGCATGTGTGTGTATGTGCGTGCGCACACGCGCGTGTGTAATTATAAAAAGTTGTAGTAACGGAATCACATTCAGAGAGAGAGAGAGAGAGAGAGAGAGGAGAGAGAGAGAGATGCAAGCAAGCCGAACTATTTCTCCGAGTTTTGTTACGACTACATTCATGATCGCGGATATCCCATAATGCACACCGTTCACGTTTATGTCTGGACCTTTACCCTTTGGGAAACACACCAACTTGTGTTCACAAATTTCTTTAAAACCTCGTTTTCCAGTGCCATTCACAACACTTCCATGAGAATGATGGGAAATCCTTTCTATTCTATAACGCAGCCCGCACGAAAGTCTTGTTTGCACTTATGGCAAAAGACGCTATTTTCGCTGGAACAACCAAGGGAAGCGACCGGAGATATCACGAAAATTACCTCCCTTTCTTATATGGCTCATATAGAAGATCAGACGGTTATTTTCATCATCCAGGAAGAAAGTCAAGAATCGCAAGACATAAATTTGGATTGGCCGGGTTACCGTAAAAATAGCTAGCTACCCCACCCCCCATACCACCCCCACGCCCACCACTCTACTTCCTTATCCTACCAGAATATTCATTTTATCAGCTTTGTGTCCTTAAAACGAAAAAAACGAAAGCAAAAAAAAAAAAAATGGAGAATATAAACAATGATGTCTCTTCTCTCTCTCTTAGTATGCTTACAGAATCGACAACACACCAAAGAAAAATTCTCTCGCCTCTCTCTCTCCTCGTCTCCCCTCTCCTCTCTCCTCTCTCCTCTTCCGTCTCTCTCTCTCTCTCTCTTAGTATGCTTACAGAATCGACAACGCCAACAGAAAAATTCTCTCTTCTCATCATCTCTCCGCTCTCTCTCTCTCTCTCCAAGTCCTCAATCTCCTCTCTCAGTCTCTCCTCTCTCTCTCTCTCTCTCTGGTATGTTTACCAGAATCGTCGACAACACCAACAAGAAAAATTATCTACCAGAGAGAGAGATGAGAGGAGGAGAGGAGAGAGAGAGAGAGAGAGAACCAAGAGAACGCCTGGTTGTTGGAGTGGGGCAAGGGAGAGAGGAGATGGTGGCAGGGGAACAGGGGTGGGGGGTGGGGGGGAGTACATGAGAGCGTAACATCCCTGGAATAAACAACACACACACACACACACACACACACACACACAAAAAAAAAAAAAAAGAAAGAAAAAAAAAAGGCCGTTTACTCTTGATGTCACTCGCTGCGCAGGAAAAGCACGTGCGACGTGGGGGTGCGCGCAATGGGATCGGTTTCGTGTTTCACACAGCCATCGGTCCGTGAGCAGAATTAATCTATGCAAAAAGAACGCGCACGCAACTTGGAAATTATTCCAACTTCGCACGCTTGTAGTCTTTGCGCCGAGATCTTGAATTATTCACGGCAGGAGAGCAGAAAGCTTTGCTTGCGCTAACTGATTGCTTTGCTCTCTCGCGCTCTCTCTCTCTCTCTCTCTCTCTCTCTCTCTCTCTCTCTCTAACATCCGGCTTGCAAGGCCTGTACGCGGTTTAATGTATGCCTGATGAGGTTTGGATGAGCTTGTATTGTGTCACGGCTAGATACGAGCCGTGATCTTTCATACCGTCAGCAGCGTTACAGCTCAAGTGTCGTCTTCCCTGACGGCCTGTGTGTATGTACTCCCTGACGGGTCAGACAGAATGGTATTCAACACAACAATGTTAATGTAGCTGTGAACGTAGGCCGAACTTTCTCTTTATCCGAGAGTTTCAATTATCCGATTTTCACTTAAACGGCGCTGACTGCGCGTCTCTTGTCGTACCATGGGCACAAAATCGACCTGCCCGCAAGCAGGTGTGTGTGTGTGTGTGTGTGTGTGTGTGTGTGTGTGTGTGTGTGTGTGTGTGTGTGTGTGTGTGTGTGAGAGAGGTGTGAGAGAGAGAGAGAGAGAGAGAGAGAGAGAGAGAGTGTCTGTACGTGAGTGAGAGAGTGAGAGAGAGAGCGAGAGTGAGTGAGTGTGTAAAAGGGGAGAGAGAGAGAGGAGAGAGAGAGAGAGTGTGTGTGTGTATCTGTGAGTGATTGAAAGTGACAGATGAGAAAGAGAACGTGTGTGTGTGTGTGTGTGTGTGTGTGTGTGTGTGTGTGTGGTGTGTGTGTGTGTATTTAAGAGAGAGAGAGAGAAAGAAAGGGGGGGGGGGGGGGAGTGCACGAAGGACAGAGAGAGAGAGAGAGAGTGTTTTGTTTTGTGTGTGTGTGTGTGTGTGTGTGTGTGTGTGTGTGTGTGTGTTCTGTCTGTCTGTCTGTCTGTCTGTCTGTGCCCGTGTCTCTGTGCGTCTTTATTTTCAATCATTTTGGCATACGATATCCAAGAAGGCACAAGTCAGATTTAAACAGCATTGTAATCTGTGGTGCGCTGCGTGCCTGCTGCACCAGTTCACTTGCTAGTCTGCAGCTATCACGAAGATTGCCTGAAACAAACGACTGTTGACGTTTGGGGAGAAATGAAAGGAATCAAAAAAAAAAAAAAAAAAGAAAAAGAAAAAAAAAAAAAAACCAGACTGATGCGCCACAGGAAAGTGCACAGTTATCGCCCTTCCCACTGCAACCATCAGCAACCCTAAAGCCGAACACCACCTTAAATCTCCAAGATCGGCGACGACGCAATATACAAAAACCGCCATTTTAAACACCCCCTACCCCCACCTCCCTCAAAAAATGTATCAAACACCCGCAAAAGAGGAATGCCAACCATGGCAAAGACCCCTACCTCACCCAGGGCTCTAATCTGACGGGGTAGGGGGGAAGAAATAAAACAAACACCCGAGTCATGGATTTAATATCAGAGCGGTGTAGAGGCGTGGGGCGTCGTGCGGCCCGTCCTCCGCAGGGGAGCCTGCCGGCGGCGGCTTTGGAGCCATGGCTGCGAACAACAAGCCCCACACAACGAACACCAGCGTGACTGATAACAGGGAAAAAACTGAGGCGGGATTATCTGTAATTGAAGGCGAGATAAAAAAAAAAAAAAAAAAAAGAAAGAAAATGGAAGGCTGGTGGGGACGTTGAGGAACAACCTGGTACAGTAGGGCCGAAATGTTTTTGGTTTTTTTTTTCAATTTTTTTTTTAACCCGCATTCTGAGCTATATAGGTTGATATGTTTTTGTTGTTGTTGTTGTTGTTTTTTTTTTGTTTTTTTGTTTTTTTAATATATCGCCTGTCATGATATATCAACAGGCTTGGTCTGTGTATGGTCAGTCAGGCTGCGAGGGTTCGATTCTCCGTTCTTGTTTGTTTGTTTTGCTTTGTTTTTCCGATTCGTCCTTTTTTGGTGGACTTAGTGACACAACTGCAGAAAGACAACAACAACAACAGCAACAACAAAAAAAAACCGGCTTCATTTTGTTCCCTGAATAACCGGTTTCAGTTCGACTTTTTTTTTTTCTTTCTGCGTGGCGTGAAAAAAAAAAAATAGTAGCGATACAAAATTGCAAAAGATTTCCTTTCTAACACACAGCCTAAAAGGTTTTTTGTTTGTTGTGTTTGTTTTCCTCTTAGTTTCAAAGTGAGAGTACTGCAGGCGGAAAACTGAAGCAAACTTCAAAGATTTACTGTACCGCCGAACGAAATGAGACAGACAGATTGCAATACAAAGCACGACGCCTTTCCACCTCTTTGGTCTTCTTTTCTGGTAAGGCAAACAAACATTCAAGACAATGACAACGAAGAACGAACAATCCTTCATCTCCTCAAAGCATGCACGAAATAAAACGCTAGCTGTTTTTACTTCATTAGAGGATTAGAACTGAACCGCAGGTTGAAGGTTGCTGGAACTCAAGTCTTTTGTGTGTGTGTGTGTGTGTGTGTGTGTGTGTGTGTGTGTGTGTGTGTGTGTGTGTGTGTGTGTGTGTGTGTGTGAGTGTGTTGTGTGTGAGTGTGTGTGTGTGTGAGTGTGTGTGTGTGTGTGTGTGTGTGTGTGTGTGTGTGTGTGTGTGTGTGTGTGTGTGTGTGTGTGTGTGTGTGTGTGTGTGTGTGTGTGTGTGTGTGTGTGTGTGTGTGTGTGTGTGTGTGTGTGTGTGTGTGTGTGTGTGTGTGTGTGTGTGTGTGTGTGTGTGTGTGTTCGTTCGTTCTTTTTCAACATCAACATATGTGCTGCTTTCACGTAACATCAATCTGGGCCTGGGTTCACTGCTGGAATACGTACTTCTTGGTGAAAATACACTCACCAAGAACCGGCTGCACGACACGGCGCGTGGGCCAATGGGGCAGGACGACTTGAATTGGAACAAAGGACGAATCGCCCGTGAACTAATCGAACAGGATGCAAACCCAAAGTGGCGATCTGGTGCCATTGTTCAAGACAGTGTGTCAGCCCTTCCGACCTTTCAGAGCCCTTTTAAAGGAGTCGTCACCACGCCAAGAACAACAGCCTGCAGTCTTAAAAAGCCACAAAAGAACATGTGCTTATCTACAAACTGCACCGTACAAAAATGGGAGCTAGTCTGTTGACATCTTCAGACCGATAAATCAGGCCGTGTTTTAAGGGTGGCAGCCATTCTGCTGAGTTTATACCCCAAACATTTAAAGGGAAATAAGAAAAAGACAAAAGAAAGCGAGCGAAAAAGAACTACAAATAGAGGTCATACAGACAAACCCACATCGCAGAGTGGACAGGCAGTGTCCATTCAGACTTCAGATCTCTATTGGTTTCAACAAAGAAGAATCTGGTATTTGCCTTGGGAACTTCCAAGACACGACTGCAATCAAAAGACACAACACCGCCTTAAAGTTACACATTACCGATTGGGATGCCTGAACAGTATATATACAGAATCTTGTCCACAGGATCAAAACAACAAAAACAAGATGCAGGCATGTTATAAAATCATAATGTTTAAAAAAAAAAGAAAAAGAAAAATATGCGATGACTTTTGGACAGTGACAGGGTCTAGGTGAATCGGCTCCATGAGAAAAAAAAAACAACCAAAAACCCCAAAACCGTGGATGATAGTAAAGATAATAACAATAGCAATTATAAAAATTATGGTGGTGGTGATGATGATGGTCATGATATGATGATGATGATGATAACAATGATAATATAAGGAATAGTAATAACTGGGCAGAGTCAAAAAGAATATGAGGGGAAAACCACCCGCACAGAATTTCAGAAGAAAGGGACACAACTCTAACCGAAAGGGACCCCTGGGAATCCCCATGGGGGCGATAAGGACTAGAGAGGCTGGAACAGAGAGAGAGAGAGAGAGAGAGAGAGAGAGACGAAGTTCTGACACCCATATACTGCATCTCGTGAACAGCTCCACAGATTCCACGCATTGTTGTTGATGGGGGAAAGGGATAGCCGAGCAGGCTGCCTCGCCTGTTACATTCAGTGTCGTCGACAGTGACAGCACAGAATGAACTGGTCGTTAAGAAAAAAAACCCTTCAGGGAAACGTGGTGTGAACAGTACAAAGAATCCTGTTTTCTTCGTTTACGCCGGAAGTGGTGAACTGTACAAAGAAAACCTGGAGGCAGGGAGACAAAAACAGTACCAAAAAGAAAAAATTTCAAAAGAAGTGGTAAGACGTGAACAGTAACAAGGATTTTTTTTTTTCAAACAGGAAGACGAACAATAGAATGAAAATCTTCGTTGAAGCGGATAGACTGAAAAGCACAAAGAAAAATCTCCACTGAAGCGGGAAGATTTCAACAATTCGTAGAAAATGTTCTTTAAAAGCGGGAAGACGTGAAACAGCACAAAGAAAATCTTAATTACAACGGAAAGACATGAACAATAAAGGGAACATCTTAATTACAACGGGAAGACATGAACAATAAAGGGAACATCTTAATTACAACGGGAAGACAGAAACAATAAAAGGAACATCTTAATTACAACGGGAAGACATGAACAAACGGGAAAGGGAACATCTTAATTACAACGGGGAAACATGAACAATAAACGGAGCATCTTAATTACAACGGGAAGACATGAACAATAAAAGGAGCATCTTAATTACAACGGGAAGACACATGAACAATAAAAGGAGCATCTTAATTACAACGGGAAGACCCATGAACAATAAAAGGAACATCTTAATTACACGGGAAGACATGAACAATAAAAGGAGCATCTTAATTACAACGGGAAGACATGAACAATAAAAGGAACATCTTAATTACAACGGGAAGACATGAACAATAAAAGGAGCATCTTAATTACAACGGGAAGACATGAACAATAAAAAGGAGCATCTTAATTACAACGGGAAGACATGAACAATAAAAGGAACTCTTAATTACAACGGGAAGACATGAACAATAAAAGGAGCATCTTAATTACAACGGGAAGACATGAACAATGACAGGAAAACCTTAATCAAAGCGGGAAAATGTGAACGGAGCAAAGGAGACGATGAGAAAGGCGGAACACAGAAAATCTTAAGGCTCTGAGGAGTGAAAAACAAAGAAAGTCTTAAGGCGAGGACAGGTGAACAGAACAAAGAAAATCTCCAGGCGGGGACAGGTGAACAGAACAAAGAAAATCTTCAAGCGGGAAGAAGTGAAAAAGAAACCATAGCGTCTTCCAGCTTCACCTAAAGATTTCCGTTCACATCAACAACAGCCCGAGATTCCCTGTATGTTTCGTCTATCCGTCATATCATGTCACAAAGTTCACAATCAAAAGAGCACGTCTCGAATGCAGGCTTAGGCTTCCTGTCATGGGAAGAGGTGTTGTTTGGGCCTGTGTGTCTCCTGTCCGCCTGTAATGCCACGTATATAGCAAAAAGCATTCGTTGAGAGTAATGTCCCTATAACTACTTCACAATCTGAGCTAAAGGCATCTTCCTAAATATGTCTATTACAATGAACATCACTTCTCTAATAATGAATGTAATAGTAATATCACAATAGCAGGCGACTTTCCCCTCTCCATTGTGGGGTCGATTATTGTGTTAGTTTATTGACAGTCTGTCTGTCTGCCTGCCTGCCTGCCTGCCTGCCTGCCTGCCTGCCTGCCTGCCTGCCTGTCTGTCTGTCTGTCTGTCTGTCTGTCTGTCTCTCTCTCTCTCTCTCTCTCTCTCTCTCTCTCTCTCTCTCTCTCTCTCTCTCTCTCTCTCTCTAAGCCTACAGTCAAACGTGGATCGTCGATCTTAAAAAAAAAAAAAAAAAAAATCTACATAAGTAAATTCTTTACTTGACCTCATAATTCGGCAGTTCCCCTCTTTTAAAAAAAAAAAAAAGGAAAGAAAAACCTAAAAGCTGCATAAAACAGGTGCCAGTCAAGCTACCTTGGGTTTAAAGCGTGTAGGGCAACAATCGAAGACCGGCAGTTCAGCTAGGTGTCACTGGTGTTTGCTCATGAATTTCCCGGCTGTCGGAGCACGGGGGGGGGGGGGGGGGGGGGGGGGGGGGGGGGGGGGGGGGAAGGCCAGTGAAGCCTGCCAACTGGATGACCGTCGCCGCCCGAAAGCGAGGTCAAGTCAGCAAGACAACCACCACTTCAGCACCGACATCGACACCCGAGTGGCTAAGAGAGGGTGTACAGGGGGTGCATGCAATGTGTCAGGGGAATTCAGGAAACATCTCGTTCAAAAAATTATGAGATAAACACACGGAGAAAGAAGACCAAAGGGAGAGAAACGCGTTTTGAAAAAAAAAAAAAAAAAAAAAAGGAGTACAGAAACCTTCGTCATAACTTGAAAAAAAGAAAAAAAAAAATGAAAAAAAAAATGAAAAAGGTATTAAAACACACACACACACACACACACACACACACACACACTACAGAAAGGACAGCATGTTCATTTATTTATCGGTACAAAGTATATACAAAAAACTTCAGTTCATTCAACCATCGTTTTCTCTTCTTCTCTCTTTATCAAACACGAAAACTTCCCAGTCAAAGCGACAAAAAAAAAAGAAATGAAATAAAATAAAATAAAAGTTTGTTTTTTTTTTTTTAATTAAAAGCAGAAGAATCTACATATGCTTGGTTTGATGTCCGAGAGCTGTTGTATTTCCCCCGGCGTGCCGTGGCCAATCCCACTTCATCTCTAAATCATCCTCCACTGTTTGAAACCGAACTGGGCATTGACAATGGCGACTCTCCGGAGAGCGATCAACTGGCACGCCAAGTCATAAAACAAGCTGCTTGGAACGCGGTAGGCCAGATCAAAATTGAATGTGAAGTTTTGCGCGCGCGCGCGCACGCACACACAGGCAGACAGATTGAGAGAAAAAGACAGACAGACACAGAGACAGAGACTCGGAGGGTCAGACAGAGACAGAGAAACAGAAAGACAGCGACGGACAAACAGAGAGATAGAGACAGAGAAACACACACACACACACACACACACACACACACACACACACACCACTCAAGGGAAATTGATTCACAGGGCAGACTAACAAAGCTGTCTTGTAAAGAAATCCATATACCGTGTCTACAGCTTTCCTCTTTTCCTTTTCCCTTCTTTAATTTTTTTTTTCTACCTTCCCACCTGAACACACAGCCTGACAACCCTGGCAATTCAATGATTTCTTCCCGCCTGTCAGCGACATATTGTGTTACAATTATATTATTTTTGCCGTCGGGGTTGAGTTTATAACGTTCATGATCCATAGACGTTCTGTTGTTACATCTCCAACGGCAAGATAAAATGGCAAACACGATGGAGAGATGACAGCCCGCGGGTGCGCAGCGTGTGAGTGACATTTCCGCGCATGCACCGCTTCTCTGCTTACTGTATTTCACTTTGTGATGTCGTGTTTTTGCATCGTCTGTCATTTAAGGAAGAAAGCGGAGGGGGAATTAAGTGTGAGCGCGCGTGCGTGCGTGCGTGCGTGCGTGTGTGTGTGTGTGTGTGTGTGTGTGTGTGTGTGTGTGTGTGTGTGTGTGTGTGTGTGTGTGTGTGTGTGTGTGTGTGTGTGTATGTGTGTGTGTGTGTTCGTGACAGGGAGAAGGGGTGGCGAGGCGAAGGAGGGATGGAGAGAGTGAAAGACAATAGGGGGAGGGGGGAAGAAACAGAGACAGACAGACTGACAAAGACAGAGTAAGAGAGAGAGAGAGAGACAGACAGACAGACAGACAGTCAGACAGACAGGCAGAGAGGGGTATAGAAAGACCATCTTCGTCAGAGACAGACAGACGGATAGAAAATACAAGCCTTGTAATCTTGTGCAGAGCCGGAAAACATAATAAGCAAATCTTACGAGGGACACAGCAAAGCAGATTTTGCGTGAAACGTAAGTATAGGGCAAGAGAGAGACACACCACACACACACACAGCTGAAGGCGCCGACAGCTCCCTCTATGTTAAACAAACATTGCGACATTTCAACGAGCAACGTGAACATAGGGGTGTTTTTGGTCTTCCAAAACTTAAACGGTTCCATTCTTACCGGGGGTTTGCTGAGCTATGACTTCATAGACTGTGACTTGGAGATATATGCTATAGCCAGTCCTACTCACCCACGCCCTTATTCATATGCACACCTGGTGCTCTCTCTCTCTCTCTCTCTCCTCTCTCGTGTGTGTGTGTGTGTGTGTGTGTGGTGTGTGTGGTGTGTGTGTGTGTTAGTATCCGATTTCCTTTCCCCTTTCCCAACCCCAAATCCCTCATGCTTCATCTCTCTCTCTCCTCCTCTCTCTCTCATCTCTCTCCTCTCTCATCTCTCTCCTCTCTCTCTCTTCTCTCTCTCTCTCTCTCTCTCTCTCTCTCTGCCCACATCACCACCACCCCACTGTTAGTTTTTCAAAACAGGCATCAGAGGGAATCTTAAAGACTTGTTTCTTCTACATTCCATTCCTCCACATCATCAACACAACCAACCGTTAACACAACTCTTTCAACCCCTATTTTCTTTTCCCCTCCTTTCTCTTCAATCTCTCTCTCTCTCTCTCTCTCTCTCTCTCTCTCTCTCTCTCTCTCTCTCTCTCTCTCTCTCTCTCTCTCTCTCTCTCTCTCTCTCTCTCTCTCTTCTCTTTTTCTTTTTGTTTTGTTTTGTGTTTTGTTGTTAACCTTACTGCATTACTCCTGTGCGTGAGGACATAAGGGAATGTTACGAATTTATTTGATTCTGTTAACCTTTGATTTGATACACACTAGGAATGAATGTGTACTATTTGCTTGCAGGAAAGGAAGAGGGGAAATGTTATTGTTCTGTTTACCCCCCCCCCTCCCCTCTTGTCAAAAGACCTGTTTTGTAATGACAATAAAATATCAAAGTGTCAAAAGTCTCTCTCTCTCATCTCTCTCCTCTCTCTCTCTTCTCTCTCTCTCTCTCTCTCTCTCTCTCTCTCTCTCTTCTTCTCCCTTCTTATTTAATCTCTCTCTCTCATCTCCTCTCTCTCTTTCGTTCTTCTCTCTCTCTCCTCTCTCTCCTCTCTCTTCTCCTCTCTCTCTCTCTCTCTCTCTCCTCCCTCGCTCTCTCTCTCCTCTCTCTCTCTCTCTCCTCTCTCTCTCTTTTTCGCGCCTTATCTTTCCGAGTGCCGCCCTGCTAGGAAGGGTGGCCTTCACAGAGCGAACATGGAGACGACGATCAAAGAACTGTGGGGATGACAGAGGTATCGTATCACGGGAACGTATGGTGACGGAACTGGCACGGACTGTGCTTTATTGACGGGATATCTCTCTCTCTCTCTCTCTCTCTCTCTCTCTCTCTCTCTCTCTCACAC
>JADBJO010003680.1:210000-212500 GCA_016801955.1 Conus betulinus | reverse complement strand
GATAAGGTTTTACCGGAGGAGAGCTCATTGATAGCTTTCCAGATCGATTTAGAATCTTCTTCTTTACGGGAAATAAGGTCACTGAAATATTTCTTTTTGGCGGCTCTTTTCATATCCGTTACCTTACCTTATTTCTTTGCTTTTTAAATTTATCATCTTTACCATTTGTTTTCAATAGACTATCTCGTAAATTAATGGCCTTATCGATTTTTTTCATTATACCACGGTGGCTTACCCTTTGGTTTGACACGTTTAGTTACCGATGGCACGTGTTTGTTAAAGACAGAGACAAATATGTCATACCAAGCAGCCAGTGCTCCATCAGGGTCATTGTACTGATACACCTCAGAAAAAAATTTGCGTTACACAAATCGGACAAGAAATTGTTAGCATCGAAATTTCTATAGCTTCGAAAAGATACACATTTGTGAACATTTCTGGGAATGTTAACCCCCTTTTTGGACCATGTTAGACAAATTGGAAAGTGATCACTGAGACCGTATACAGGCACAGATGTTTCTATAATATTAAATTGGTTTGTCGCGTATATGTGGTCAATTAGTGTTTCGGAGGATGGAGTTTTTTTTTTGTCGGCGTATTAATTAGCTGTGTCAAATTCTGTAATCATAAACCCGTTTCCAATTATCATGTGGTTTAAGTAGATCAATGTTAAAATCTCCTAAAATTATAATCTCAGACGAACGCATTGAGACATCTTCCATCATGTGTTCGAAACGATCGAACCATTCAATACGTTCGTTTGATTTTCTATATAAGTAGCCTAACAAATCGGTTTAGTACCCTTCACATATATTTCTATCCATATGCATTCTATGTTATATTTATCCAAGCTGTTGATCTGTTTATAATTAATCGAGTTGTGAATATAGGTCACTAAACCTGTTTCAAGTTTTGTCTTTGGATCTCTTCTTATAGTATTATAGCCTTGGATTGAAACTAAATTATCAGGTACTATATTGGAAAGTCGAGATTCTGAAAAACAAAAAACAATGGAAACAGTTATTGGAATTGGATAAAATGTTTGTTGGAACATCAGAAATTTTGTTTAAAAGATGACACACGTTTAAATAGCCTATTTTCAAGCCGAATTTAGACAACCATTCATTCATTATAGATGAAACTGATTTACAAAATCAACTCTACGGATTACACAACACTACAGATAAACGAGCAAAATAATAGTCAAACAGCAGGAACACCTGTTTGCAGATGAATTTTAGCAAAGACAACAACAACAACAACAACAACAACAACAACAACAACAACAAACAAAAAAACAAACAAAAAAAGAAAGGCAGAAAAAAAATCAGTTGCCTTAAACAAGTCAAGAGGGATAATTTTATAGCTACAACAATATGCGGCAAAACTCAGCAATAAATAGCAATATCAGCAATCCGGGGACGAAACACAAACGCCGTGAACCAAAAACCGAGCAGAGTTCACAAGTCCATTCCGATTACCAGGGTCCGGTATCAGCATCATACATCCTCGCGCACGTGGCTGCGCGCGTCACTGCGAGCGCTAACACGTGCACATCCGCGCATACACACATGCACTCACATACATACCCTCACACATGCTACTCTCTCTCTCTCTCTCTCTCTCTCTCTCTCTCTCTCTCTCTCTCTCTCTCTCTCTCGTAACATACATGAAAATCCTTAACTGTTAACATATTGATGAACATGTTTTTCCACCAGTGACATTTGAATTATTTTTGCTAATAGCAAATCAGACAAAGGAAACAAGGAAGTATCCGATTCGTTGATAACTTTCACATAGTTACTGCAATTCTCTTTACATTGAATATTTGATAGTACACCATTCTTCCTCCTTCATTCTTTCGCCCTCCCCCCCTCCCGCTCTCGCTCCACTCCGTCCCCCGCTCGTTCAACCCCCCCCCCCCCCTGACTTTTTCTCAATACATACAAAAACACGTGCACGCATGTGCGCATGCGCGAGTGCACACCCGAGCATGCACACACACCCACACACACACACACACACACACACACACACACACACACACAACACAGTTTCCACCCATTCTGATTTAGACAGTCATATAATCAGGGTGGTGTATATAGAACTATTGAAGTCTGGACTGGTTCAGGAGCTGTGACGCCATGTTCAGCAGTTTGCGGGCGCGTACTCCCCCAGTCTGCTGGGACGTTTCTCCAACACACCAGGCGGTAGGGGGAGGCACAGCTGCCACTGGGTTCTGGAAGCTTCGCTGGCAGCTTGGTGGGACAGTCATCCAGTAGCCCTCTGTGGCTAGAAGGGGATTCTGAGAAGTGGGGGTGGGGTATGAAACGGAGGGACACCAGGGTCCTTGAGTGAGGTCTGGGACTGGTTGGGGAATAGGGGGTAGGTAGCCCGGCTGGCTTCATGTACTGGGACAGTCCTGTTGTCCTGAGGCTGTCTGGAGATCAAACGCTGGAAGGCCTCGCCCACGTTGGTATACAGCTGCTGTGAATGAGCA
>JADBJO010003680.1:200000-205000 GCA_016801955.1 Conus betulinus | reverse complement strand
ACTCCAAGTTCACATGGAAAAAGTAGTCCAGGCAAGACAGACACACAGACACTGGCCAAACAGACAGTCACACGCATACACACACACACACACACACACACACACACACACACACACACACACAAAGCACACACACACACACACACACACACACACACACACACACACACACACACCACACCACACCACACCACACACACACACACACACACACACACACAAATGACTTTACCCTACCACAAAAGGACAGACCAAGAGACTCTGGAAGACCAGAGAGGCAGTCTCGCACTCTGGATTATAAGACTATCTTTCCGACATGAATCCTGTCTCCGTTTGGCCAAGACATCTTTTCGACCCCGCCAAACGAGAGTCATTTACACCCCCCCCCCCCCCCCCCCCCCCCCCTTTTTTTCTGGTTTCTGCACAAGAAAGTGAGGGGGGTGGGTGGGAAGGAAGTGAAGGGAGGGGGAGGGGAGGAACAGTTGAGAGGGGACAGGGGCAAGCCCAAAGACGCGATCTTCAGTCGATGACTGACTCAAAGCAACTGCCACGTGTCTGCTCTCTGTCCTTCAAGAGTTATGCACAGCTCCAAGATGGTAGCACAGATTGCGGCAGAGTCTGCAACAATTCTGGCTCTGCATGAGGTTACCCCCCCCCCCCCCCCCCTCCCTAGCCCCACTCCCAGCTCCCCCCCCCCCCCCCCCCCCCCCCCCTTACAAAACCGACATCGTCTGTCGCCCGTTGTTCTGCCCCGGGCGGAAGTCCGAGAGTCCGAGGTATCCGGATTCCTGATTTACCCAAATTCGCCCACGCCTCTGCCCACTTACTTAATACAAACACAGCATACTCTAAAACGTATTATTCTTTGACAATGTTCCCAACTGAACGATGAAGACAGACGCATGCTTTGTTTGCAGTCAGTCATTCTTTCCGATCTCAGCAAATATATCTCAATTCTTGGATTTGTTTTTTCTTACAGTTCAAACACACACACACACACACACACACACACACACACACACACACACACACACACACACACACCTTACCCCACTCCCCCTCCCCTCCCCACTTCCCTCTATATTTAAACTTGATTTCTGCTTCTGAGCTGACGACTTTTATTGAACTCAATTTGTACAAAAAAGGGGGGGAAATCAACACCAATCAATAAGAGGCGAAGCACATTTTAAGTAAATCTAGCGAATGCCCAAGCAGTAAATAGAAAGGGAAAAAAAACACATAGAAAGAATGGATGATAGACGGGAAGAAAGAAAGAAAGAAAAAGAAAGAAAGAAAGAAAGAAAGAATAAAGAAAGAGATGAAAATCAAACCAAAAATAAAAACTTTAATCCGCTTGGATCCATGACTGGCCTTTTATCTACCCTGATGGCGAGGCTCCCCTATTACCGGGCAATCTCCACCCCATCGACCACACCGTCTTTCAGCAGCTCCGAAAGCGATGCTGGGGAAAATTAGCCCCCAAAACTCTGGCAGGATCCCCACACCACCACCACCACCACCACCCAGCACCCCTCTCCACCCGCCACTTTTGCCTCGGTGAAAGAGAACAAAGGGGAGGAGGGGGGGGGGGGGGGGGGGGTGTAGGGAGGAGTAGAAACGTCTAATTGGCTGCACCCACCAATCAATGACTGCTGTGCAGTTTGTTTCCAACGGATTTGTTCCGCAATGACAGCCCCACGCATCAAGTTCTCTCCGGAGGAAAGGAGTTGTTGGGGGGGGGGGGGGGGGGGGAGGGAGAGAGAGAGAATGTCCCCAGAAACAGAAACGGTCTGCCAAAGTCTAACTCCTTTCTTTCCCCCCCCCCCCCCCCCCCCCCCTTACTCTCCCATCATCAACTCTCCCACCCACCTTCCCTCCTCCCCCTCCCCAAGTAGAAGGGCGCTGTGGATAATCCATGCAAATGAGAGTGCTGCCTCTAATTAATGTCCCTCAGTTAAAGTGAATTGGGCAGCGAAATCCTTTTTTTTTTTTTTGTCGGTGGTGTGTGTGTGTGTGTGTGTGTGTGTGTGTGTGTGTGTGCGTGCGTGCGTGCGTGCATGTGTGTGTACGCGCGCGCGCGTGTGTGTGTGTGTGTGTGGTGTGTGTGTGTGTGTGTGTGTGTGTGTTTTTGAGCGTGTGTGTGTGTGTGTGTGTGTGTGTGTGTGTGTGTGTGTGTGTGTGTGTTTCTGGTGTCTGTGTCTCTCTGTGTGTGCGTCTGAGCATATGTGAATGCGTGCGCGCGCGCGCGCGCGCGCGCGCGTGTGTGTGTGTGTGTGTGTGTGTGTGTGTATGTGTGTGTGTGTGCAAAATGTGAGTGCGCACACGTGCGTGTGTGTGTATTGTATAATGTATGTATGTATATATATGTACGTGTGTGTACGTGTGTGTGTGTGTGTGTGTGTGTGTGTGTGTGTGTGTGTGTGTGTGTGTGTGGAGCGTGAGAGAGACAAACAGAGACATATGTATGTGTGTGAACATATATATGTATTTATACAGAGAGAGAGAGAGAGAGAGAGAGAGAGAGAGAGAGAGAGAGAGAGAGAGAGAGAGACAGACAGACACACACCACACACACACACACACACAGAGAGAGAGAGAGAGAGAGAGAGAGAGAGAGAGAGAGAGAGAGAGAGAGAGGGAAGAAGGGAGCAGAACGAGGGATGTTGAGTTGGGCGTGCGAGTGCACCGGCTTGCGCATGACTACAGTATGCATATCTTGGCACTTCCGCGAGCACTCACACACACACACACACACACACACACACACACACACACACACGCCGTGCGTGACCTTGTGTTATTTCCCCTTCCCCTCTCCCTCCCCCTCCCCGCAACAAAAGCCCGCCACAAAGCCGATTCGCTCTTACTGCCAAGCTCTGACGCAATCGATGAGGTACCGGAGTGAAATCCTATATCACTTCACCTAGATACGCTACTACGATAGTACTCCTTCTTCCCCCTTGCCAGTCGTGCCACAATCGTAGCGACAATCCCATACCCCCCCCCCCCCCCCCTTCCCCCCGCAACCCCGACACACACACACACACACACACACACACACACACACACACACACACCTCCTCACATCCCCGGGCACGTGCAACACAGGAGAAGACCGGGCCGCTGTCGGTAATAGTATACAGTATTGATCCACGCATCGGTGCATCGGCTGCTGAGAAAGATCGCGTTACACCCCTGAGGAGATTGTGCATCACGTTCCAGGGGGTGCCAGAGTATTCTTTATTCTCTGGCATTTTGTGCTGAAACTTTTTTTTTTTTTTTTTTTTTTTTTTTTTTGCCAAGACGATGCCAGCGCACTCGTTGGCTCTTGAGCACCTGACCTGAACTGAGTTTTCTTTCAACTTCTGTTACGTCACAGTTACCTTTTTAGAGAACATTAAAGAATTTTTTTTTTTTTACAGCTTTCATCCATCAAGCTATCCTTGGGGGAAAAAAACCCGGAGAAAAAAAGAAAACGAAAGAAACGATGACAAAATAAAAAAAAAAAGGAATACAATACTGTGTGTTTATGATGGGGGGGGGGGGGGGGAAATCTAAGAAGTACAGACCAGATGTTCGCAAACATCCATATCATAGAACAAGAATATAAGCACTAATTTAATCAGCAAATAATTATGAAATGTAGATCAGTTACAACACACCCAGGGAGTGAGGAAAAAGAGCGAAAAGAGATAGGGGTGAGAGAGAGAGAGAGAGAGAGAGAGAGAGAGAGAGAGAGAGAGAGAGAGAGAGAGAGAGAGAGAGAGAGAGAGAACCAGCAAGCGAGGGAACGAGAGAGAGAGAGAGAGAGAGAGAGAGAGAGAGAGAGAGAGAGAGAGAGAGAGAGAGAGAGACAGACAGACAGACAGACAGAGAGAGAGACAGAACAGATAGACGGACAGACAGAGACAGAGAGAAAGAGAGAGAGCGAGAGAGAGAGACTGTGTGTGTGTGTGTGTGTGTGTGTGTGTGTGTGTGTGGAATGAAAACACAATCACGTACTCCACACACACTCTCGTCGGTCGGGCGTGAATGGTTAAAAGGAGCACAGCGAATCTATCGAGCGGCGTTCTTTTGACGTTGTCTGCACAGTTAGTTGACTGAACAGAGATGATATTGGAATCCCTCGTTCTCCCCAGTTCCCAGAGAGAGAGAGAGAGAGAGAGAGAGAGAGAGAGAGAGAGAGAGAGAGAGAGAGAGAGAGAGAGAGAGAGAGAGAGAGAGAGACAGACAGACAGACAGACAGACAGACAGACAGACAGAGAGAGCGAGAGGGGGGGAGAGAGAGAGAGAGAGAGAGAGAGAGAGAGAGAGAGAGAGAGAGAGAGAAAGAGAGTGAGTGAGTGAGTGAGTGAGTGAGTGAGAGAGAATGACACAGAGAGAGAATGACAGGGAGAGAGAAAAGAGACAGAATGAGAGAGAATGAGAGTGAGAGACAGACAGGCAGACAGAGTGACAGAGAGAGAGAGAGAGAGAGAGAGAGAGAGAGAGAGAGAGAGAGGAAAGAGAGAGAGAGAGAGAGAGAGAGAGGCAGTGAAAGAGACAGATACAGATAGAAAGAGACAGACAGACAGACAGAGAGACAGACGGTGAGAGAGAGAAGGAGGCAGACAGACAGACAGACAGAGAAAGAGACAGAGGCAGACAGTCAGACAGACAGACAGACAGAGACACACAGAGAGGAGCAAGGCGAACGAAATTCCATCATGGGCAGCACACAGAAAGATACCATTCCTTGTCGGCCGTCGTTGTAGCTTCAGACTTCTTACGGCACCGGCACCGCTGCGATGTTGGCCTTTCATGTCCTTCTGTAGTCCCTCTCTCTCCTTTTTTTTCTTTTTTTTTTTTTTTTAAAATTTTATTTCCCGTTCCGTCTCTGTCTGTCAGTCTGTTCGTCTGGGCGCGAGTGCGTCTCAGCTGCGGCGTGCGTTTTTTTTTTTTTTTTGTTGTTTGTTTTTTTTTTTGTTTGTTTTGTTTTGTTTTTGTTTTTGTTTTTGGTT
>JADBJO010003680.1:187500-195000 GCA_016801955.1 Conus betulinus | reverse complement strand
TGTGTGTGTGTGTGAGTGAGTGAGTGAGTGAGTGACTGACTGTGTGCGCGCGCGTGTGTGTGTGTGTGTGTTGTGTGTGTGTGTGTGTGTGTGTGTGTGTGTGTGAGTGACTGTGTGTGTTTGCGTGCGCGCGCGCGCGTGTGCGTGTGTGCGTGTGTGTGTGTGTGTGTTTCTTTTTCATGTTTCGGTTTTCGAGTCTTCCTTTGTTCCACAGGCGGGTGGCGGTTGTGTGCTGTTTCGGTCTTTGGCGCTGTGTTGGCAAACGTCGACGACGATTTCACAGACGGGTCGTGAGACGGAAAGGGTTTTTTTTTTGTCAGCCCCACAGGGCTTTGAGCTAATCATCCTGGTTCGAGCCCTTTATTTGCTAGGTGTTTTTTTTTTTTTCACACTTGCTCTTTACGATTTGCAACGATCGCGCCCACCTCTTCCCCCCTTCTCTCCCTCCCACCCCTCCTCCTTCCACCCATACCCGTATCTCTGCAGTAACTCAAGGGTCCCCCTTTTCATGTGCGGCCCACATCAAATTCAGCTGGGGCATACCAAACAGCTTCAATTATTCCCTCCACCCTCAGGAAGAGGTGGTTGACGTCGAGGCGCCTGGGGATTCGTTGTCGCTGGTTTCGAACAGTTGGGAGTCGCTCACTCTGAACCGTCCCTGTGCACGTTATACCCGAACCTGGCTCGCCGTTGTTCTGGCTCCGTTGTTCTTTCCACAGTGAAAGAGCGTCATGGTGTTTATCTTATAATTCGGTCAGGGAGAAAGTGTACATATCGCGCATACTAACATGCCTGGACTCTCCTCCGAGTACTCCAAAAATACATTATGCGTAGATACATCAGAAACACAGAGAGAGAGTTGTGTGTGTGTGTGTGTGTGTGTGAGAGAGAGAGAGAGAGAGAGAGAGAGAGAGAGAGAGAGAGAGAGACAGAGAGAGAGAAGAAGAGGAAGAGAGGAAGAGACAGACAGACAGACAGACAGACACAGAGATGGACAAACAGACAGACAGATATGCCACAACGAAGATCGCCAAGTACAAACACAGCGAGCGACAAACATTTTGCCTTATGTCCATAGTCCTTATGAAACGGTAATAGCGCCAACAGAACACTCTCAGACTCCGGTCTCTGAGCATGCGGTGCCAAAAAGTAATCAGCCGTTCACGTCACCACTGATAACTTCACAAAATCTACCACGGACTGTCCCACACATCAAAAGCTAGGAGCAGAGACCTGGCCTGCCGACCATCGTCGAGGGAGAAGCTCTATGGATCTCTGGAGGACCTCCGCTATACAGCAAGCAGCCTTCGTCAGTGCCTCTGGGGTTCCTGTCTGAGGGTACGAAGAATAAGAAAAAATCTACAACTATGCCCATAAAGAAATGTGGTATGTATGTCTTAACAACAGTGAACCGGGAGAGTAGCAGTTTTCCTTGGCCATCACAGCTTGGTTGCAGTGAACCTTTCATCCGACCAAACCAAACAAAGCCATGCACACTGCCAGCACAGCGACAAGCTGATGCTAGACGTCGTCACTTCAGTTGTCACTGGACCGAGTCGTGCAGCTTTGTGTGGAAAACGCCCTGAACCCCCCCCCCCTTCCCCCCACATATACACAACCCCTTCCTCTCTCTCTCTCTCTCTCTCTCTCTCTCTCTCTCTCGCTCTCTCTCTCTCTCTCTCTCACACTCACACACACACACACACACACACACACACACACACACACAAAACCAAACCAAGCTCTCAGGTAAAAAAACGAACAAACACAACAAAACCTGTTCTGGCTTCCTAAACAAAATGTGCCCCCTGCTCGCCAGTGATGTGTACAGTCTTAGCATCTTCCTGTCATAGTGTACAGTCTTAGCATCTTCCTGTCATAGTGAGACGACACCAAGACAGGCCGGTGTTGTAGCTACCACTGAGTCCTCATTCTGACTGGAACAGCGGGAATCGATGCCGGATCTCTGAGAAAGCCTCGCCGCATCTCCATTCATTTTGGATGAGGTCTTAAGTCACACACGGCCTAACGACAGTACGCTAAGCCAACTCTCACCGCAGATCGGTAAGACGAGGTGAGACTTCTTCCGACTTTTCCTTTAAAGATGTACCCATAAGTTTAATAATTAAAAAAAAATACTGATAAACTTTCATTTTTTCAATCGTTCGTTAGTTTCAATAAACACTGAAAAGGCTAATCTCCGCACTATGAAACTGATAAGAATTCTTTTTTTTTTTAATCGTTCGTTAGTTTTAAATATACATTGTAAAGTGTCCCCCCCCCCCCCCCCCCCCCCCCCCCCCCCCCCCCCCCCCCCCCCCACCTCCACCCCAAGTTTCAGAGACAGAAGCAAAATTCTCCGCAGTATGAAAATAAAGCCACAAGCAAACTGTATACAAACGAACGACTTGATATACAAAGAGCTCAGGTACAGAAGAATGATTTACAGAACATAAGATGTGTAGATACCAATATATTTCCATCCACAATGACACTACTGATGCAGAGGAGACTTCTGGTACCTCACATACATTTTTTCTGTGTGCGTGCAAGGAAAGAAATATATCCGAAACCGGCTTGGCTTTAGTGTCCTTTATAAGGGTACTTTTAAATCTGTCACAAGACATTGGTCACGTGTGCAGTGCTCCACACACTCAAGACTCCCGAACGCCTCGAGTCACGTGCTTCCTGATCCTGACAACAGGAGTTCACGTGAGAGCGACGGTAAGGTTGATCTCCCCTGATCCCATTCCAACCAGGCCAGCATCGGCAACCGGGTTAATGTGTGAAGGGAAAGCGACTCATTCGCCCCGGTGTTTGGGACTCGAGGAACAGTTATACAAAGGATGATAAAAGCAGCTTCGCGATTTCCCCCCCTTTCAACCCCAACGTCCTCAGACCGTTTTAATAAAGCCGGACGGATCAAGCCTGATCCGCCCCTTCTCTCCAAACTGATGGCGGGGTCGGGGTCGTTTCCATTTTCACCGCTGTCGGCGGGGTCCTCCTGTTGGGCGATGAAGGCGGACTCGGCGACGTCCGAGAGATAAGGCTAGAAGGCTAATGGCCCAGGGGGCGCTGTGATTATAACATTAGACGTCTGATCCCAAGATGAGGCTGGAGACACGAAACCACCCAGGATGATGGTGTGGTCTGGCTTGTCTTGTCTTGTCTTTCTCTCTCTCTCGTCTCTCTCTCTCTCTCTCCTCTCTCTCTCTCTCTCTCTCTCTCTCTCTCTCTCTCTCTCTCTCTCTCTGTCTGTCTGTCTGTCTCTCTCTCTCTCTGTCCTCTTTCTCTCTCTCTGTCTGTCTTTCTCTCCTCTGTCTCTCTGTCTGTCACTCTCTCTCTCTCTCTCTCTCTCTCTCTCTCTCTGGAACTAAAAGTGGGTGCCTGATATCGTCCGTAGCTAAAAGCTACGACCCTACGACCCCACCGCCCCCCCCCCCCCCCCCCCCCCCCCCCACCCCCCCCCCACCCCCACCCCCGCCACACCCACCCCCTCCCAACTCTCCTCTCCTCCTCTCTCCTCTTTCTCTCTCTCTCTCTCTCTTGCTCCTCTCTCTCTCTCTCTCTCTGCGGCGCTTAAACAGGTCAATACGTCTCTGAAGCACAATGCAGACACATGGAAGAAAAAGAAAACATAAACAAGTCTCGGCTAAGTAGCATTATTACTCTCTCGCTCACCCCCCCACCCCTCATAATACCAGGCCTCTCCCCATCTCTTCCCTCACCTTTCCTTCTCTTCTACCCCCCGCCCCCCCTCTCCCCATCCTCTCTCTCTATCTCCTCTCTCTCTCGAGCCTCTCTCAGCTCCATCTTCTCTCCTCGCTCTCTCTCTTATATGTATGTATGTAAAGAAAGGCAGAGTTAAAGACTGTTTGGATTTTTCACTCTATACCAAAATAGAGAACTCCTCGAGGAAGGCCCAGAAGCCGAAACGTTGAAAAGCAAAAAACTTGCTTGTTTGCTTTTTCATTGTGGTGATTCTCCTCCTCCATCTCTCTCTCTCTCTCTCTCTGCTCTCTCTCCTCTATCTAGTTATATCTCCTATAATATATATATATATATATATCTATATATAATATATAATCCCTCTTCCTTTCCCCTCTCCGTCCTCCAGGATGAAACAAAAAGACCTGTAGCTCTTCTTTCCTATCCTCCTCACTGTAAACGTTTCCTCTCTCTCCCGCTCACTCCCTCTCGCCTTCTCTCCGTCGACTCCTCTCACGTCCAAGCCTCTCTCTCTCCTCGTCTCCTCTGAAGAAACTCGTCACTCTCCTGCTCATTTTCTCTCATTCTTCACCTCATCATCCCTCTCCCCTCTCACTCCTCGCTACCATTATCTCTCCTCCTCCTCTCTCTCTATCTCTCCCTCCGTCTCCGCCTCTCTCTCAGTCTCTCCTCTTCCTCCTCTCCCTCTCCGGCTCATCGGCTCCCCTCAATCTCTCTCTCTCACCCATCTCTCTCCTCTACTCCCTCGCTCTTCCCCTCTCTCTCCCAGCCTCTCGTTCCCTCCGTTCTTCCCCTCTCCTCTCTCTCTCTCTCTCTCGCTCTCTGATCTAGATAGATCCCTTGCTCTATCTGTCTCCTTACTTGAAATCATCTTCGTACTCCAGATCATCATCTAACGTCCGTCACTTTCTCTCTCCCTCTCGCTCATCTGTCAGTCTCTCTCTCTCTCTCTTTCCTCTCCGTCTCCATCCTCTCGCTCTCTCTCGTCTCCGTGTCCTCTTCAAACCCATTTTGGCCACACAGGACTTGAATGAGAAACGAGTCACTTGATGAAGGCAGATGGGGATCAACAGGTCACCACGCGTGTGATAGATGACAGAGGACGCGCAAGGGGAAAATGGTTCTTTCTGCGCGCAGACGATCCGACTTTACAATTTTTCCTTTTTTTTTTTTTTCTTCCTAGCAGTGCAGGACAATAGCCTAACGAGCAAGCCTATGCACACACAGACAGACAGACAGGGCAGACAGACAGACAGACAGACGGTAGAGAGAAAGATGATTATGTGATGATGGGGCAGGAGAGATTGGGAGGCCTGTGGGAGGCTTAGTGAGGGACAGCCGTCTCTAATCCTATGATTGTGCTGCCCGGTCTTGTCCCCGAGTCTTTGTTTTCATAGCTTCCGTTCTTCCTTCTCTTCTACTTTTCTTTCACTCCTTTTTTCTTTTTTTTCTTTTTTTTCTTCTTTCTTCTTGCCTCTGGGTAAATTTTTCTTTTCTCCCTCCGCTATCATGATGTAACAGAGATTTAATGTCCAATTTCGTGCTTAATTAATTCACATGAACGACATGTATCAGATTTCCATGTTGAATAATATTAAGATGAAAATTATAGTCCCGTCAACAGCACATGTTTATCTCAGGACTGTCACCACGTTTCAAACTACCACGTCGTGTGTTTAAAATGTCCTTTTCATTGTGTACATATGTCTATTTATTAAAGTCAGCTGCACATCTTAGGAACTCGTCCATAAACAATTGCTTGTATAAATATTCAGACGTTCAGCTGACACGAGGCTGGGAACCACCTTCAATCACAGTAGGAATGTAACTGTCCTACAGATACCACAATCCCAATATGCACACGTACACGTGCGCCCATGTAGACACCACTGACAACATTAGCAACCAAATGGATGCCGCTGAAAAAAAAACTGTTCCACCTCACTGGTCCCTCTCCGTTTCGAAGCCCCCCCCCTCTCTCCTCTCCTCTTCTCTTCCTCCTCTCTCTCTCTCTCTCTCTCTCTCTCTCTCGCTGTACACACACCACACACACACCACAACACACACACATATACACACACACACACACACATATATATATATATATATATATATATAATATATATATATATATATATATATATATATATATGTATATATATATATATAATATATATGTGTGTGTGTGTGTGTTGTGGGTGTGTGTGTGTGTATCCTCAATGAATGAATGTTCGTCTTTTTTTTAACTATTCGTATTCTCTCTCTCTCTACTCTCTCCGTCTCCTCTCCTCTCTCTCTCTCTATTCTCTCTCCCCTCTCTCTTCTCTTCCTCTTCTCCCTTCCCTCCGTCATTATCCTAAATTAAAAAATAAAAAAAACCTAATTCGAGTCCTCGTCGACTTTCTCCCTCTCTCTCTCTCTCCTCTCTCTCTCTCCGTCCTATTCTCTCTCTCTTAATCATCCTTCCCTCTCCCCTGCCACAGCCCATGCCTCTCTTCTCCAGGGCTGATCGAGAACGCTCCCACAGATCCTCTCGTACTCGAGGAGGTGGGGAAATCGCTCCCTCGCCTCCGAGTGATCTACAGGCACGAGGAGAGCTCCCTATCACAGGGTTCACCCCTCGGAGCTCTCTCCCTCACAGGTCACGGAGGAGCCGGGGAATCACCAGGTCACGAGGAGCGGGGAATAACAGGTTCATTCGGAGGGGGAATCAAAAACAGAGGCGCGGGGGGAATCACACGAGCATGAGGATCACGGTTCACGAGGATCACCAGGTCACGAGGAGCGGGGCAATCACAGGGTCACGAGGAGCGGGGAAATCACAGGTCACGAGGGAGTCGGAATCACAGGTCACGAGGAGCGGGGAATCAAGGTCACGAGGAGAGATCTCGGGGAATCACAGGTCAGACGAGGAGCGGGGAATCACAGGTCAATGAGGAGCGGGGGAATCACAGGTCACGGAGGGAGCGGGGAATCACAGGTCACGAGGAGCGGGGAATCACACGGTCACGAGGAATCAAAGGTCACGAGGAGCGGGGAATCAGAGGTCCCGAGGAGCGGAGGGGGAAATCACAGGTCACGAGGAATCACCCCAGGGGATCACACGGTCACGAGGAGGGGGAATCTAACAGGTCACGCACGAGCGAGGGAATCACAGGGTCACCGGGGATCAAACTCACAGGGTCCACGAGGATCACAGGTCTCGAGGAGGAGCGGGAATCACAGGTCACGAGGAGCGCGGGAAATCAACAGGTCACTAGGAACCCGCGGGAATGGAATCCACAGGTTCACTTTAGGAGCGGGGAAATCACAGGTCACGAGAGAGCGGGGCATCACAGGGTCACGACGGAACGGGAAGCACAGGTCACGAGGAATCCCCAGGTCCACGAGGAATCACAGCCTCAATTAAAAAAAAAAGAATCCCGAATCCGCACAGGTCACGAGGAATCACATGCGTCATCGGAGCTCTCCACTCTCGAAATCACACCCACTAGGTCACGAACGGAGCGGGAATCACAGGTCCTCGAGGACGCCGGTCACACGAGGAGCGGGGAATCAACCCAGGTCAAGACGGAGTCGGGGAATCACAGTTCACGATTGGAAATCAACAGTCACGAGGGACGGGGAATCACAGGTCACGAGGCATCACAGGCCACGAGGAAAGGCGGGGTCATCACAAGGGAGCGAGGGGAAGGACAGCGGTCAGCGATAGATATCACGATCAGAGAGGGGGATCAGGTCAGACAGTATCCACAGGGTCACGAGGATGGC
>JADBJO010003680.1:160000-172500 GCA_016801955.1 Conus betulinus | reverse complement strand
TGCAAATGTTCATCTCCGATTGCTTGCTGACGACAGTCAGTGGCTGTGCGCACAGCGTCAACACAGCATTCCCTCGCACATCAAACTCCCATCTTGTCGCCCGTTGTAAACTGAAGCGAGCAAAGGGCAGTACGCCAACATTGAAAACACCGCGCGGCCACGTGACCTGAAACGACGGCATTGATTGGTTTTCAGGCGCGCAGAGGGTGTTCCGTGTGAATGAGCTGCCGCGCGCCGCGAACGAAGCAGACGACAGTGGCGGGGCGGAAGGCGCCCGGGTCTGTTCCGCACCAGTTCTCTCCGGCCGTGATTTGGTTGCTGGGGAAAGGTATGTCTGTGGAGAAGGAGGGGGAACAGGCCACGGTTTTTTTTTTGGGAGGCGGGGTTGTGGGAGTTGAGTGACAGGTATTACCAGGTAAAAACACCCATGCCGCACATTTCCCTAGCCATGCTGCAGTGGCAGCTGTGGGTCTGACTTGCGTTAGGATAGAAGTTCAGGCGAACAGGAGTTAAAGTACGTCATGGCCGAGGGTGATTTTTTTTTTTCGTTTTCTCGTAAAAATTACCGTACATTGTTCACTGAAATTTTGCCGAATCAGTAGAAAACAACAGCCCACTTTTACGGGATTTTTTTTTTCACACAGCTGTTTCGGTGTTGACGAGCATGCGCAGGTAGATAACTCCTTCCTTCACTAAAAGAAAAAAAAAATCTGTGTTCATTTCTTTCAAGCTAAACTAAAATTCAGTCTAGACTGTCATCGAAGAAAATTGGCCTCTAATTTTCATTATAACAATTATTTTCAATTTTTCATCTTTTGTGCTTGTAATATGATGCCCAATGCTGTTTATGTGCGTAGGTGTGAGAGAGAGAGAGGGGGGGGGGGGGGGGGGGGGGGGGGCGGGGCGTGATCTACATACACTAGGCTTACTGTATCTGTTCTTAGAGCATTTTGCGTCTTGTTGTTCACGGCCCAGCCGACTGTGGAAGTCAAGCCAGGATGGCTTATACGAGTTATGCTATTGATACTGTTACACATGGTTTGTCACTTGTTTATGACATTTCAGCCGGGTACATGTGTCAACATCTGGTGTTGTCATTATTTCATTTAATGCTTTGTCAGAGTTGCGAGTAATCAAAACGTGTTATTTTCCCTCTCCTGGAATAGGGTCAAGCCAGTGTGTTTCTAGCCCAGCCTTCATAGTACAAGGTTCACATGCATTCTCTAGGAATATTCAGCGCTGCATTTGCAGAGGATGGGGGAGGGAGAGAGATGGGAGAGAGAGGGATTTTGGTAAAGTATGCATGGCTCATTAAGCAAACCAACCAAACAAAAAAACACAAAAAAGCGCAGGAACTTTGGAACACATTTATCACTGCCAATTATCAAGTTTCTGGGCACTGACCATTTCTTATCAGGTGATTTATGTATCGACTCTTTTCCCCTCCATCACACTTTGAATCATGTTAGCCTCCTCCGGATCTTTCCCCCCCCTCATTTCAAAGTAAGACAGAGAAGGGGTTTGGGTTTTTTACCTTTTGTTTGTTTGTTTTTTGTTTTGTTTTCGCGTTTGACAAACAGCAAAACAGAAAAGGAAGTCAACAAGACATAAAAAACATGAACAGGTTGCATGCACGCACGCACAAACACACACGCGCGCACGAATGCACATCTCTCTCTCTCTCTCTCTCTCTCTCTCTCTCTCTCTCTCTCTCTCTCTCTCTCTCTCTCTCTCTCTCTCTCTCTCTCTCAGAAGAAGCAAAAGAATCATTATATCAAGTAATCATTTTCTGACGGAGAAGATCATATTCGTCAAAAACCAAGCCAAACAAAACCAAACAAAAACAGAACAAAAAAAAAATCGAAGAAAAAAACAAGCAAGCGGACAAACAGACAAAAGCATCAAATATATTGTTTGCACACAAAGGCAGCTGTTACAATATTTGTTATAACTGTTCTTTATCATGTTATAAACATTTTCAATGAAGATTATAGTTGATTACAATCAACAAAATCAAATCGATTTTGCAACCATGAACTTTCGGCCGAAATTCAATTAATTTTCCGTGTTATCTCAAGGCGATTTCAATTTTAGATCGCTGAGAAAAATCGTTCAAAAACAAAAGTTTGGAAGTCACTTTTAAAGTTTACATGTAAGCCCTATGTTTTGCCAAAGTTGTTAATAATCAAAACACGAAATCCGTGCGCATGATTCAGTTTTTCTGAACAAGGTTAAAAGTCTGTGCTGCTGCAGCCTCTGTTTGTGCGATGCGATTTTCTTCTTCTTCTTTTTTTTTTTTTTTTTTTTTTTAATGTTTTCAGAAGCATTGCACATCTAATCTCAGGTTGACAGATGTCATTGGTTTGTAACCACTATGTCTCTCTCTCTCTCTCTCTCTCTCTCTCTCTCTCTCTCTCTCTCTCTCTCACACACACACACACACACACACACACACACACACACACACACACACACTCTCTCTCTCTCTCTCTCTCTCTCTCTCTCTCACGCGCACTCACGCACGCACGCACTTATGCACTGATGTTATGCACGCACGCACGTAGGCGTATGCACACTGAGAATGCATTCAGATTTCAGGGTGCCAATCGTTTTGTCTCTTTTTTTTTCTTTTTGAGCGTGTGTGTGTGTGTGTGTGTGTGTGTGTGTGTGTGTGTGTGTGTGTGTGTGTGTGTGTGTGTGTGCGTGCGTGCGTGCGTGTGTGTGTGTGTGTGTGTGTGTGTGTGTTCTTTTTTTTTTCCCGCTGGACACTGTTTACTCTACCGAATTTCATGACTGATTGTAATCTGTTCGAGCGACTGAAATATCGAAGATGAAAAGAACGAATCAAAATCGGCACACTCGCACTCTGCTCCACAGATAATCAGAGACTGTCATCCACGCGCACCCCCTCGCTCCCACACGCTCAACAGCTATTTGGCAAGTGCCTTTCATTCGGTAAACGAATATACGTTTTACCGGTCTCTGCCCTTTCCTTCTCTACCCCCCCCCCCCCCCCCCCCCCCCCCCCCCCCCCCCCCAACTCTCCGCCTCTTCCTTCTCCCCGTTCAAAAACGTGTCAGCCCGCCTCCCCCGCCACTACTCCTATCTAGACGAAGTAAACTTGTACACAGACAAACACACCGCAGGACCGATCCTACGGATCGGCAATAGATCAAAGATGTTGATGGATAGAGACTGTCTCGGACAGTCTGATGTATGTGTTGGCAGGTAGGTGCGCGATTACCCAAGAAAAGCCATACAAAGCAAAAAAAAAAAAAAAAAAAAAAAAAAAACGTGCCAATTCACCACTATTATGTCTGTATTTATCTGACATTTATTTCTCCTGCAGTGCCGAGCTCATGTGACCTTCCTGCCTGCCACAGAGAAAAGGCAAGAACCCGAGGTCCATTAATTTGTTTCCGTCGTGCGGCAAGCGAAGAGGGTGGACAATTTTGCTCTCCCTTTATTTCTTTCCTGCTGCAGGCCAAAAGATGGTGGCTTGGCCTCACTGGCTTCTGCGGCCCTGGGGGGGAAAGACGACAATTAACTCGGAAGTGAATGGATTTTGTCTGTTTTTGTCTGTCCGTGTCTGTCTCATCTCTCTCTCTCTCTCTCTCTCTCTCTCTCTCTCTGTCTCTCTCTCTCTCTCTCTCTCTCTCTCTCTCTCTCTCTCTCTCTCTCTCTCTCTCTCTCTCTCTCTCTCTCTCTCTCTCTGGATCATATAATTATTGGCTATAGGGAAAGCGTATGTTGGGACTTGCAACACTGCAGTTTACCTCCTCTCTCTCTCTCTCTCTCTCTCTCTCTCTCTCTCTCTCTCTCTCTCTCTCTCTCTCTCTCTCTTCTTTCTTTCTTACTTTCTCTCTTCAGTTTGGGTTGATCTTTCTTTCGTTTGTTCCTTCTTTTCTTTCTTTCTTTCCCGCCTTCTTTCTTTATTTCTTTGTTCCTTCTTTTCTTTCTGCCTGTCTCTCTCATTTTTTTTTTTCCATTTCCTTCTTTTCTTTTTTTTACCTTTTGTTATTACTATCATTTTCCCATCTTTCTACTCCTTTTTTATTTTTTTTTTTTTTACTTTCTTATATACTTTCTTTCTGTTTAACATCCTCTCTCTCTCTCTCTCTCTCTCTCTCTCTCTCTCTCTCTATCTATCTATCTATCTATCTATCTATCTGTCTGTGTGTGTGTGTGTGTGTGTGTGTGTGTGTGTGTGTGTGTGTCTGTCTGTCTTGTCCGTCTGTACTACGCCTTCCATCTTTAAACTGGTTTAGTGGAGAATGGTCGATAGATCAAATCACGTGTAAGGCTGACTGTAGATCCCAGATCACCCTCAAGGGGTTGCCAACTTCTTCTGAACACACACACACACACACACACACACACACACAACACAAACCGGGAAGCTTTCAGCACCCCCAGACGACTTGGGACATTTCAACATCGTAATCATGCATGTCTTTCTCCCTTGGAGACTCCGTGTGTGTGTTAACAGCACCAGTCAACATAATCATACCGATTTCTGTGCAGACGAAACGGCAAAGGGAGGTCACTCTTTCTGCTTTGTCGCTTCTGAGCTTGGGGAGGAAGAGCGGGAGAAGGGGGGGGGGGGGGGGGGGGGTAAAAAAGGTTTAAAGGAATTTTACCGACCATCTTTAGTTAATAAAAATTTCACTCCGCCGCTCAAAAAATAAGAAGGGAAAGAAGAAACATGTCGGAAAACAGGATAGAGTCTACTGAATACGACCAAAAAACACCATGCCTGAAATTTCTTTTCAGCAACCGACGCTTTATAATCTGGAACACAACAGTAAATAACTTTCCATCGAGAGCTGCAAGACTTCAATGATGGCAAGTTCCTTCCAAGCTCTATTAACATAAGAAAAATCCGCATCTAAGATATTCCTTCCTTACTAGACCTGTCAACAGGCTAACTTTTTGAATGTATCTCGTTATCAGATAGGCCTGCCCGTGTGTAAGATTCTTACAAAATTAATTCCTAAGTTTGCCTTTAGATATGTGTGTAAAAGCCTCTGTCTGTGAGAAACAGTTTACACTCGCGGTTTATGGTTCAGCGTAATAGAATATGTAGTTGTTTTTTTTTTTTTTAAACTGAACAACACAAAATGAGTTTATTTCAATTTATACCTCAGCCGACTATAAGAGAATATCAGGCCTGTCATCTTGTCGAATTCAATTCTTTATAAAGCTTTTTTAAAAATTAATAAAACAAATCCGTTAAACAAAAGATATGCTTTAAAAATCTTTCTTCCGTAAATCTTAGAAGAGAAAATGTTATCACTGTCTGGAGCTTGAACACACACACACACACACACACACACACACACACACACACACACACACACACACACACTCACATCTGGCGGAGCAATTCAAGATCACACTCCTTAGCAAATTAGATTTTGTTTTGTTGCTGTTCTTGTTGTGTTTTGGCTGATTTTTTTTATAACGCTGTGAAAACAAAATGCAACAGAAAAGCGCGTTACATCAAGAGATTTTGATCGTACAACGGTAGCGAGAAAGTTAATTGATGTAACCAGCTGTTGTTTGATCAGGGCTAATGAGGCATGTGCTTTCATTCAAAAAAAAAAAAATAGTGACTGCTTGATACAACCGGCTTTCAGCACATAGATCTTGCATAGTTACTTTTCCTGGTATTTTTTTTTTTTAATCCAACATTTATTTGTTTGAGAACAGTATATAACAAATAGAAACGCAATCTATAAGAAATCATTTTTGTAATTGTTCGACGACTGTAGGGTTTGATCTGACTTTAAATTCGATGTGGCAAATTATCCTATGAATCTCTGTCAACAAAGGAGACGACACTAAGAAAAGTCAGTATGCTTGTCACGAAAGACGACCTGAACATTCTGAAAAAAAAGGCATTTCTCGGTAGTAGTAACTCAGTTCCTTGATCAGTGAAAGAACAGAATGTGTCAAAAATGGACACTCAGAAATATAAAGCACGTTTTTGTTTCAGCATTTCATTTCACCACATTGTTGTTTTACCAGTCATGTTCAACACAGTCTTACGCTGGTGTACACGATGAGCTAGATGACTCTGTAGACCCACACTGTCATCGTCTTCATCCCTTTACCTACCTTCGCCCTGCCCCAAGCAGACTGCATGTTATATATAGGTGTTTAGCGCGCGCGCGCGCGCGCATGTGTGTGTGTGTGTGTGTGTGTGTACGAAAAAAAAATCAATGAACATACATTACATTTTTAAATTATCCCACCCACACCCCTGCATAGCCCTTCCATATCACCCCACGTTCTCTCTCTCTCTCTCTCTCTCTCTCTCTCTCTCTCTCTCTCTCTCTTGTGTGTGTGTGTGTGTGTGTGTGTGTGTGTGTGTGTGTGTGAAAAACCTCGACCATTCATCTTGGTAGTAACTAGGCCGAGAGTGACAGAAGGGGTGACGCATGATTTAACACCACCGCTCACTTCGGCTCCACTCTCCTCAGTCCCTGAGGGACACTGGGACACCGACACCATCACTGGACACTGGTCAGGGTCAGCCCATGTTGGCTTGGCTTTCTCTCTCTCTCTCTCTCTCTCTCTCTCTCTCTCTCTCTCTCTCTCTTTGCGTGTCCTCGGACCAAAGCCCCTAGGGAATAACGTTCCTGTGTGGACAGTAGCCTCCGGCAATGGACGGCATTGTTGACAAAAGGTTAGTAATGAAACTTTTCTCAGAAGTGATCAAAAATATGAAGAAGCGAGTTGCACACGTCAATACAGTTTGCAGTGGTAAGTCAGTTTCTTTACTTTTTCGACCCGTTACCTTGAATTTTTAGCAGTTAGTCAGCGCTTTGAGATCTCACGTTAACCGGCACGTTTCTCGCCCTCGCTCCTGGCCCTAAACTGTTTTCACTGGGACACAGCGGACCGTGGATCTAGAAGCAGGCAGAAGAATCTCGGATGAACGGTGTACAGGAGTGGGGCTCTACCGCTGCCCTGTTCGGCACGATCGCGAATAACTGGGGGAAAATCCCATGACTGTTCAAGTTTTTTGTCACGTACCCCGTATGACCTCCTGTCACGGGACACACGAAACTGATTGATATGACCTGAATGTTGCAGTGACTCTTAACAGACTGTTTAACATTCTGACAACATATCTGCACCTCCATCGCCCCCCCCCCCCCCCCCCCCCCCCATCCCCCACCCCCCACCCATTGTATTCAAACAGAGCAATGCCTGAAACAAAAAAAAAAAAAAAAAAAAAGAAAGAAAATCAAGGAATAACAACACACAGAGAGATGAGATGAAACAAAACGAGACAACTGAATGCATCGGTGCGTAGATTACCTCCCCTTGAAAAAAAGCAGTCATTTTTCTTAGGTTATGAGTCATGTTTACCTGTCATCAGAATCATCCAGAATCTAGGCCCATATTTTTGTGTTTTTTGTTTGTTTGTTTGTTTTTGTTAACACGTGCCAAATTTCTTATCTCTTGTGTGCAATATCCTGAAAAACAGCTCTTGTGAAATAATCATAAAGATCTCATATTTTTTTCAAGCTGTTCGAGCGGCAGCGTTGGTATTTTCACATTCCAGCACTAACACATCATCTCCCTTTTTCCGCTTTTTTTTTTTTTTCTTCAGCTTTTCCATCTTTTCATTCTGTGCATTCACCATAAAGGAACAGTACTCCTTCAATGCTATTTATCTGCCTCTCACATTAAAGGGTTAGTGGTATAGAGTGCTGAAATGTCAGTAAAACGGCGCGTGGTTGAAAGACGCTGGCGCTTGACATTAAAAAACCGCCGTTTCTCTTGCCTTTCTGAACGATTTTCGCTTTTGTTTGGTTGGTTGGTTGGCTTTGTTTTGTTAGTTTTTGAAAGGAACTCTTAAATGAGGATTTTTTTCTCTCTCTTGTTTTCCTTATTTCTTCTTCTTCTTCTTTCCTTTTTATGCTTTTTTTGTTGTTGCTTTTTCTTTCTGTTCTTTTTTTAATTGTTTCTTTGTTTGTTTATCTTTTAACTTTTCTTTTTTGTTTTTAACGGGTTAGTTTGAGTTTCTTTTTCTTTTGCTTACGTTTTTCTTTGTGTATTTTTTTTTTTTTTGATCGGTTGAGGTGAGTTTGGGTTTCTTTTTCTTTTCTTTTCTTTTCTTTTGTGTTTATTTCTTTGTTTGTTCCGAATAGTTCCACTGCAAAGATAGGTCCCGGGCCCCCCCAGCCCGCCTGTGATGTCATCCCCATCTCCCACACCTGTGGCGGGTCGTGGCGGACCTGAAATCTAACCTACTAACCGACCTACCACCCACAGTTCCTCCACTGTACCTATCTCCTCCATCTCTTCCCTCACCGCCAGCTTGCCTCAGCGGAGGTGGATGAGAGAACGGAGGGTGGGAAAAGGAAGGAGGAGGGGAGAGAGAGGGAGAGATAGAGAGGGGGTGGGGGTGGGCAGGGGGTCAGAATTAGCATGTGAAGCGAAAGCCTGGACCTGGATCGTGAAGGGGATGATGGATCGGGCCAAGAGGCGAGTTAAACGATTGTCAACGGCGATCAACGGCCGTGTCTCTCTCTCTCTCGTCCAGTTTTCGCGCGTCCGCTTGGCGTGAAAAGGAGCGGAAAGGGGGAGGCAACCAGCGGGAGGGGGGGCATTTGGGGGGGGGGGGGGGGGGGGGGGGGGGGGTTGGGGGGGGGGGGGGGTCAGTCCAGGGAGTGTTGGAGGGGTCTTGTTGGAGTTGATAGATGGTCAATCTCTCTCTCTCTCTCTCTCTCTCTCTCTCTCTCTCTCTCTCTCTCTCTCTCTCTCTCTCTCTCTCTCTCTCTCTCTCAGGGTTAAGTCCCTTTGGATGGAGTGACGAGCCAGTGGTGGTTTGGGAGATGTCATCAGATAGAGCAGATGAAATCTGAATTGTAAGGGAAGAGTTGCTATGAGCTGAGGCGTTTCAAAACAGATGGACAAAAATGGTAAATTGGAATATATGTGCGTGAATAAAGTCTAGATAGATAGATAGATAGAGGGAAAAAAAACGGGCTTCCGTGGAATATTTATATTCATCTCAAGCTTTCGTCCTAAAAGGGCTTTATCAGGCTGGCCAAACACACACACACACACACACACACACACACACACACACACACACACACACCACACACACACACACACACACACACGAAAAATGCTAAGTAGATGAATGAACACTAAAACACTACCACCAACATCAACAACAACAAAAACAACAGTACACAAAGCACAAAACAAAAAGCGAAACTAATAAAAAAAAAAAAAAAAAAACAACATCAGCAACAACACCAAAAAAGAGAGAGGGGGGGGGGGAGGGAGGAGAGAGAGACAGGTGAGGGGGAAGAGGTGAAGGAAAGGGTTAGGTGCGAAATTCAATCACACAATTATGGAACAATGGTAATACATATACAGGGGGGGGGGGGGGGGGGGGGGGGGGGGGGGGGGGGGGGGGGGGATGGGATAGCAGGAGGTATGATTTTTTCCCAAAGCAACAGCTAAGTACGTGAATTAAAAAAAAAAGAGAGGGAAAACAGAGAGAGTGAGGGTGAGGGTTGAGGATACATTTACTTCCTGGAACTCCCTATTTTCTCTGTCACTAAACAAAGTCTGTGAGCACACAACAGCTTCACGTCCCAGTGACTCAATTCATAATGACCACACACAGTTACAAGGAAACAAAGTTAGAAGAAGCAGAGTTTTGATCTGACAGCCGAAGAAGGAACTACACTATAAAACTCAAGACAGCCAAACTCCGTCACAGACTGGGAGGAAAGGCGGTACATGAAAAGGACAAATGAGTGCTGCCTGTTTCCACTCTGGTGTCAACTATCCATGACAGAACGCTGTAAATAAAATTTTTAAAAAAATGTCTGATTCATGAACGAAGTGTTCCGTTTTAAGGAATGGAGGGAGAAGAGAAGGGAGAAACAGAAGAGAGAAGGAGAGGGGATGGCGGAGGGGGTGAGGGTAGAAAGGGAAAGGGGAAGGGGAGTAGGTGGTGGAAAGAGAGGACACAGACGCGCGAGAAGGGAGAGGGAAAGAGAGAGAGAGAGAGAGAGAGTGTGTGTGTGTCTGTGTGTGTGTGTGTGTGTGTGTGTGTGTGTGTGTGTGTGTGTGTGTGTGTGTGTGTGCGTGCGCGTCCGTGTGCATGTGCACGCGTGTGTATGTGTGCGCGCATGCGTGTGTGTGTGTGTGGTGTGGTGTGGGGGGGGGGGGGGGGGGGGGGGTTGCACAGCCTGTGTGGTTGTGTGTGCGTGCGGCACGCGCCCGAGCGCGCGAGAGGGTGGGTGAATGAACGGGTAGGTGTCTTGTGTTTTTAAACAGTAATGTATTTATGGCCAGTCGATTACCGAGGCGTATCAGGGATAGACTCGCTACATATGCGGGGGTGGGTACGTAGGCTGAATAAGTAATGGAGTCAACACAATAAATCCCTTAGGAAATCAGCGGGAATATACCAGTCCGACCGATTCCTCGGTCTGACGCTTGTTGACAGTTCATTTTATATGGCGACAAAGTGAAGACGAATAAGAAGAACAACAACGGCGCAATAACAAAAAACCCGACAATCAAAGAAAACAGGGAAACAAAAACTGTCACGTTTGACAGAATTCTGGCTGTAATACCGTGGGTTTTCTTCTTCTTCCTCTTTCCTGGGCTAAAACGCGGAGGTTTACAATTGATGGGATGAGTTCAGAGTTAATTTTGTTATGGCCCAGCCAGTCACACAAAACCACTGCAAGGCTGTCACCCGAAGGGAATTTAAGAAAATTACCCGGAAAAAGAACACACACACCCACACACAACACCTCTGTCACTCTCACACACTCTCTCTCTCAAAACTCCTTCTCTCTCTCTCTCTCTCTCTCTCTCTCATTCCTCTCCTCTCTTCTCTCTCTCTCTCTCTCTCTCGCTGTCTCTCTATCCTCCTCTATCTCTACGTCTCACAATACGAACTCCAGCTCACACGCATCTCTCACGCGTCTCTCGCGCGGCTCTGTACTCACACACCACACCCCTTCCACACACACACCACACTACACAGTTCACATGATTCGCTAAGTGTCGTGTTTAGTAAAACACCTTGGACAGTCTGCATACAAAAAAAAAATCTTGCTCCTGCTGGATAGGGACAAAACTCTCCGCTTCCCCCTACCAGGATACCCTGGTGGTTTTCTTCTTCTCGTTCTTCCTCTTCTCGGAAACAGAAAAGGGGGAGACGCGGGGGTTTCGGGTTTTCTATTGATGAGTCCAGAGTGTATTCAGTTATGGATAGCCTTCACCTGAAACCATCTGCACATCTGTCAACTCACGTCTGAATTTAAAAATTTACCCGAAAAAAATCATCTCACTCGTATCTCTCCTCAACTCCTCTCTCACTCTCTCAGAGTGAGTCGATCTCAAGAGTAGCATCTCTCTCGTCGGGTGGTCTGAACTCTCAACGGGAGAGAGAAAAACTGGGGGGGGAAAAAATGCGGGAAAGAAAAGAGAGGAGTCTCTCACCGGGCGGTTGTGGCAAGGTGACAAAGGAGCGGGTGGCCTTCTATCGTAGAAAAACATCTCTAAATTCTCTCATCTGCAAAAAAAATCTCCCTCCTGTCCGCACGTCTCCCCTCTCTGTCCTGGCCTGGGTTGTGGAACAAAAGAAAAAACATAAGCTCTCTCCCGCTCTCCCCACTCCTCCTCCTCTCCCACTCTCTCCCCGCATCTAGAATCTCTCCTCTCGCTCCTCTCTCCTCGAATCACTAACACACACACACACACAACACACATGCACACGCACACCGCGCGCGAGCGCCCCCTCACGCTAACACCGGGGCACACCACACAAAACAACACAAACACACACACACACACATACACACCCACACAACACAAACCCACCTTATAGCTAACAATTGTACAACCTTGAAGTATAGTATGAAAAAATCTTGGCCCTGCTGATGGCGACAGTTGTTCCGCTTCATCCCCTACAGGATCCCACGGTTAAAAAAAAAAATAAAAAAACATTTAAAGAAACCAGTTAAAGGGGGGGGGGGGGGGGGGGGTCAGGGGGATACGCTGCAGAGGAGATAGCCTTCTATCTGAACCATGTGTACATTTTCACTGCAGTCTTAGTTGCCAGAGTACGTCGACCAAAATCTGGCATGTTGTGAACACTGCAATGAGAGAGAGAGAGAGAGAGAGAGAGAGAGAGAGGAGAGAGAGAGAGATAGAGAGAGAGAGAGATTACATTAATGACTGATGAAAGAGCAAGGTCAAAAGACTGGTGAACGACCTTCAATCGTAGAAAAACACTGGACATAGAAATGAAGAAAAAAGATAAAGGTAAGGCGAATTGGCAGGTGACAGAAAAAAAACAACATCAGCACAGCATAGGATTAACAGCGGTAAGGAAACACAATTGACATCGAACGAACTTTTTGGTCTTTTCTACTGTGACACCTGACATGGCCAACAATCAGCCGGTTCCAACAGAATTAAATTGTGGTTGTTGTACTAAC
>JADBJO010003680.1:140000-147500 GCA_016801955.1 Conus betulinus | reverse complement strand
ATTTTCCTTTTGCCCTACGTTTAATATGTCATGGGTATGAATTTGTGGTGAGGAACAGAGAAAACAGAGAGAAAAGGGGAGAAGACTAATAGGAGAGAGAGAGAGAGAGAGAAGATTACGAGCGAGAGGAACATTTTCCTTTTGGGCAAGACCGAGACAGTCACACACACACACCACACACAACACACACACCACACACACACACACACACACACACACAACCGTACAAAACACACACACACACGCATACGCACGCACGCACGCACGCACACACAGAGACTTACAGAGACAGACAGGCAGACAGTGGCACATAGAGCGAGAGAGAGAGAAGAGAGGAGAGAGGGAGGGAGGGGGGGGGGGGGGTCGCGGATATTTTATTCATGGTCAGGCCATTGCCCTTCAAACAGACGAATCACTCACGATCATAACATCGCTATCACATGACCGCCCTGGACAACAACGCAATAAAACCAGCAAAACTGGTCACAACAACAGAACCTTTTTTTCAGATATAGGTCAAACAAATAATCCTATCCCAGCTGTATATTCCTTGATCCAATGTAGGTAGACTACTCTGGGATGGGGGGGGGGGGGGGGGGGGGGGGGGGAGGACCGAGCTATATCATACAATCATTATCTTAAAGGTTTATGTCGTGTGCTTCTTGGAATCGTTGGGTAGCAGAATAGAGCGAACGAAACGGAACGAACGTTGCCGTTTCTGACGCTGTGTGTTCAGAAATGACATCGGACTGGTCGGCTGTATGATGCTGTCTGTGGCTGTCATGATGCACAGTGTATTCAGAGAAACTGGGCCTAAACACTTGTGCTAGGAGGGGGGTAGAGGTGGGGGAAGGGGGGTGTGTGGGTTCTTGTTTGATGACCTTCTGCTTGATCAAGCTAACCTAAGGGTTCTTTCGACTGTGGCCATCATCTCGCACAATGTGTTCAGAAACATTTCGCGGAACAAATTAGGTGGACGTTACCTTTTCATCAAAATGATTTCTTTCTGTATAGACATATAAAGATAGAAATATAAATAGACTAACAGACAGACAGACAGATAAATAGATAGATAGACAGACAGACAGACAGATAGATAGACAGAGACAGACAGACTGGTATGTAGGTTGATAGACACACACACACACACACACACACACACACACAGATGTGTGTGAGTGTGTGTGTGTGTGGGGGGGGGGGGGGGGGGGGAGGGGGGGCAAAGCGAGTAAGTTAAACAAAAACTGCTTGGCTGGCTCCTAACTAAAAATGCATGAATTTGAAAAATAATTCATGTAGCTCCGCCCAGAAACCGTAAACAAACGTATCACAAGACAAAACACGACGCGTCTTGACCCCTTAGGTCTTCTTCGGGCAAGATACACAACACGCAGGACGACGAAGATGAACGAACAATCACTTATCTTCATCCAATGCCCATCTTGCGCCTAATTGGATGAAGATAAATGACTGCTCGTTCATTTTCGTTGTCCTGAGTGTTGTGTATCTTACCTGAAGAAGACCTAAGAGGTCGAAACGCGTCGTGTTTTGTCTTGTTTAATCGTTTGTCTACGTTTTTGGGCGGAGTCTTTTTTTCAAATTTGTTTAGATTTCCACCTACTGTCGTCTCACTTTGTAACTAAAATAAATGAACCAACAAAAGTGGAACTTGGTCCTTTCCCTATCACCTACCAGCAGCATGCCAGCTCTTTGCCCTTTGGTTACACAGATCAGAAGTAGACATTACATCCTCTGTCAAAGTAACATATGATGTTTTTCTTCAAAATGTAGAAACATCTCATAATCAATGGCTAATTCATGACCGAAATGTTCTGTATAAATGGGAAATAAATGACGTCTGGAGTAATCTATCAACTCTTCGTGTTGATTGATTTAAACATGCTATGAAAAATTAATTACAGTTTAAAATCACACACGCCTAGAAACAGCTAAAAAATAAACAAAGTAAACAAAAAAGAGACACACGACATTTTTATACATAAAACATCTGGAAGCGATCTATTATAACTATAGGTAATAAACACACACAACATAGAACAAAAACGCGCTAGAACTTACACCCTATAAACAGAAAGAGGTCTAGGCGTGAACACTTCGGGACAGAGAATGCTCTCCCTTTGGTTTGATCGAAGACAAAAGTTCTTTTCTGCGCAAAGTGTTCAGGTGCGAGCTATTATGACCGAACAGAACAGAACAGCTGTCTGAAATTAGACCAGACCCAAACTTAAGCTATCAATACTCGTGTGAACTAATCTGCAATGACGATTTAAAAATGAACATTGCAAAATATGCTCAGAACAGCTTGAATATGAACAGACAATTGCCACGGAAAAACGAGTTCATATCAATCATGGTTCAAGCATAAACTATAATTTGTTCAAACAGATGGTGTGTTATTACCATACTGCTCCCATAGATTCTTCTTAATGTCATTATGACAATTCAAGTTTGAGTTTGAGTCACTCACACACCGACACACGCACGCACGCACGCACGCACACACGCACACACACACACACACACACACACACACACACACACACACACACACACATACATACACACACGCACACACACACAGCTGACTTAAACGGTTGCACTTTCAAAGTAACCTTAATTTTTGTTTATTTGTTTCTATCGCTATGTAAGTGTTTTAGTTTTGGACTCATTCAAGCATAACTGACAGAATGAATGATGAACGGAACACCCAGACAGTCTTCCAAACCCGCTCCGCTGATCAAATTGTGTTACGTCATTAGAGCCCCCCAAACTGCTCAGACTAATTAATGACCGATGACTCGACAGTTTAGGAAGCGGACAAAACGTCATAAAATATGACTGCATTTTTTCCGCTGACAGGTTCGACAGTTTGGACAAATTACCGCTTCGTTCCCATTTTGTTTGGCCAACGTGGTCGAGGTCTCTTTTTAGCTGATTGAGACTGTTAGTGCTCGTCCGTTGGGTATGAGGGGAAAAAAAAAAGAAAGAAAAGAGAGAGAGAGAGAGAGAGAGAGAGAGAGAGAGAGAGAGAGAGAGAGAGAGAGAGAGAGAGAGAGAGAAGAGCTGAGTCGCATGGGATGTGAAACGTTTGTTGTTGCTCGCTCGTCCCACCGTAACGAATGATGATGGAGCGAACGCTTGTGCTTGCATTGTTGTTGGCCAACATAGTGTAAGTGAACTTTTGAGTCTTGCGAGTCGGCAGGGGGGGGAGATGAGGATTGGGGGGGGGGGGGGGGGGGGGGGGGGGGGGGGGGGGGGAGGAAGGGTAAAGAAAGGAGATGGAGACACAAAAAGGAGGGGGTGGAAGTTGTAGTGGGTGGGTGGATGGGTGGGGTGGGGTGGACCCCCAGTGGGGGCTGTGGTATGATTTGCATTTGGAAGTCCTGCCACTGGTTCCCAGACATCGTTCATCATCCTGGAGGGTGGAGGCGCGTGACCACGTTGTTTGCCCGATGAACATGTCGTGTTGCGGATTAGTGATCACTTCACTGTTCGTCGCACACACACACACACACACACACACACACACACCCACGCACACGTACACACACACACACACACACACACGCGCGCGCAAACACAAACATTCACACGCGCGCGCGCGCGTGCACACACACACACACACACACACACACACACACACACACACACACACACACACACACACACACACACACACGTCCATTGATGATATTAGACGAAAAAAATCTAAAACGTCATTACTGTCTAACAATGCTTTACCTCAAATAAAAAAAATAACTTAAAAAAAAAATAATTTAAAAAAACGCATCAAAGCAACTTGGCAATTTTAGATTGTGCGATAATAGTAGCAATGTTTATGATAGAAGGGCTGGGACAATATTTGACTGATATCTTGGACTTTGATGTCAATAGAATTTTCTTTATAGATTGGAGTTAAGACGGAACATTCCATCAATAGATGATGCACTGAAAAAGGCTTACCACAAGTACAAAGAACGTGGCAAGAAATATTTTGTGTTCCAGTGGTATGCATGACCGAACAATAACTCGAATAAGACATTTCAATAAGGTCCATATAAATGGATTGTATTTAAGTGTTTCTTTCGAGTTTTCTATATATGTAAACACACATACACGTATATATAATATATATATATATATATATATATATATATATATATATATATATATATATATATATATATATACATATATATATATATATATATATATATATATATATATATATATATGTATGTATGTATGTATATTTGTTAAAAATAGGATGGTAAACTTACTTACTTACGCCTACAACCCCTTCTGGGGTATAGGCCGCCAACAAGGGTCCTCCAGGCATCACGGTCCAGGGCAATTCTCTCCAGCTGGTTCCAGGTTTTCCCCAACGCTGTCATATCCGCATGCAGGTCTCGGCACCAGGAGTTCCTTGGGCGGCCTCTCTTTCTTTTTCCCTGCGGGTTCCAGGACAATGCCTGCCTGGTGGTGTTGTCGGCAGGCTTTCTTAGGGTGTGGCCTATCCACCTCCATCTCCTTTGGAGAATATCTGCATCGGCTGGCTTCTGATTTGTCTGTTGCCACAGGTCCTCGTTGCTGATCCTGTCTGGCCAGTGGATCCTCAGTATGCGCCTCAGACAGGAATTGATGAAAGTCTGGATCTTGTTGGTGATGGTAACTGTGGTTCGCCATGTCTCAGCTCCATAAAGAAGTACTGATTTGACGTTGCTATTGAATATCCTTATCTTGGTTTTCTTGGAGATGACATTTGATTTCCAGATATTCTTCAGCTGGAGAGAAAGGGCTGCTCTCGCTTTTCCGATTCTGGTTCTGACATCAGCATCTGTACCACCTTGTATGTCGACGACGCTACCAAGGTAAGTGAATTTGTCCACCTCCTCCAGCGCGTTGCCTTCTAGCATGATGGGGTCTTGGTTTGTGGCATTGGCTTTCATGACTTTACTCTTTCCTTTGTGGATGTTCAGTCCAATGCTGGATGACGTTTCTGCCACTGTTGCGGTCTTATTTTGCATCTGTGGCTGGGTGTGTGAAAGAAGGGCCAAATCATCGGCAAAGTCTAGGTCGTCCAGCTGCTTCCACAGAGTCCACTGGATGCCATTGCGCTTGCCTGCAGTTGACGTCTTCATAACCCAGTCTATAGCGAGAAGGAACAGGAATGGTGAGAGAAGGCACCCTTGTCTCACTCCTGTTTTCACTTCAAAAGCATCTGTAAGTTGACCTCCATGTACCACTCTGTAGGTCATCCCCTCATAAGAATTTCGGATGATGTTGATGAACTTCTGTGGTACACTACTATAATGTTGCAGCAGCTTCCAGATAGATGCTCTGTCGACACTGTCGAAAGCCTTCTCGTAATCGATGAAAGTGATATACAGTGGTGAGTTCCACTCTGACGACTGCTCCAGGATGATGCGGAGTGTGGCAATCTGGTCGGTGCAGGATCTGTCCTTGCGGAAGCCCGCTTGCTGATCTCTGAGATGTGCGTCTACTTGGTTCTTCATCCTTTCCAATAGGATTCTGTTGAATACCTTTCCTGGGACTGACAGCAATGTGATGCCTCTGTAGTTGGTGCATGAGCTGAGGTCACCTTTCTTCGGCAGTTTGATCAGGTAACCTTCTTTCCATTCTGTTGGGACCTGTTCTTCCTCCCAAATCCTTGCAAAAAGAGGGTGTAATATCTCTACTGTGGTTTCTGTATCCATCTTCAAAACCTCTGCAGGTATATTGTCTGGGCCTGCAGCCTTTCCGTTCCTTAGCTTTTTTATCGCCTCTCTGATCTCTTCTCTGGTAGGTGCACCGCAGTTGATAGGAAGATCATTCTCAGCTGGCTGGATGTTTGGTGGATATTCTGGCGCTGGCCTGTTTAGTAGTTCTTCAAAGTGCTCTTTCCATCTCTGTTTCTGTCCATCCTCACCTTGTATTGCCTTTCCCTCCTTGTCTTTCACGGGCCTCTCTGGCTGCTGAACTTCCCTGACAACTTCTTCGTGGTGTCATACAAGTTCTTCATGTTGCCAAGTCTCGCTGCCTCTTCTGCCTCCACTGCCAGATTCTCAATGTACTTCCTCTTGTCTGCCTTCACACTTTTCTTTACTTCTTCGTTAACTCCTGTATACTGTTGCTGAGCTCTGGTTTTCCCCTGTTCTTGTCCGGCTGTTGTTGACTGCCGCCTTCTTCTGCTGCTTTCTCTCTTCTATTTCTTTTAAAGATTCTGCCGAGATCCACTCCTTTTTGATTTTGTTTTTTATGGCCTAGTACAACTTTACAGGTGTAACCCAGGCCTCTTTCATTGCTCCCCATCTCTCATCAATTGTCACTTCTTCCTCAAGCAGCTCTTGCAGGATCTGATAGCGGTTTGAGAGTTCAGTTTTGAATTCCTCTTTCTTTGTTGGGTCTTTTAGAAGGACTGTGTTGAATCTCTGACGATGGGTGATTTCCCCCGTCCAGTTTTTCTTCAGTTTCAGTTTAAAGCGCCCTGTGAGCAGATGGTGATCTGAAGCGACATCTGCTCCTCTACGGACGCGGACATCCAAGAGTGATCTTCTAAACTTCTTGTAGATGCATATGTGGTCAATTTGATTTTCAGTTGTGTGATCGGGAGAAACCCAGGTGGCTTTGTGGATTCTCTTGTGCGGGAAGATGCTTCCTCCTATGACGAGCTCACTTGTGGCGCACAGTCTGCAAACCTCTCGCCATTGTCATTCATGTCTCCCAGCCCATGCCGCCCCATGATCTTCTCATAGCCTGTGTTGTCGCTGCCAATCTTGGCGTTGAAGTCTCCCATGACAACAGTGATGTCTCTTCCAGGGAAACTCTGGAGAAACTGTTTGAAGTCTATTGTAGAAGTCATCCTTGTCATCCTCCTCACTGTCATTCGTCGGAGCGTAGCATTGTACAATGTTTAGGTTGAGGTGGCGTTTTTTTAGTTCTGAAGGACGCTGTGATGATCCGGGGACCATGAGCCTGCCATCCAGTCAGCGCTCTCTGTGCAGTCTTGGACAGCATCAGGGCGACTCCGTGGGTGTGCGGCGCATTGTCCTCTCGTGGCCCGAAAACAGCAGCAGCTCTCCTGTGGTCAGTCTCCTCTGTCCTGCTCCTATCCATCTTGTTTCGCCGATGCCCAAAACGCTCAGTTTATTGTTCCTCATCTCTGTGGCCACTTGAGCAGTCTTGCCTGTTTCGAAACATGGTCCGTACATTCCATGTCCCGATGGTGATGGTGGTCCTGGTACTAAGGATGGAAGTCGGCTGAGTAGCTTCCAGGTTCTGGCTTTCACTACTCCGCGTCATAGATCCTTCCGCTGAAGGTGCATCCTCTCCCAGGGCCGCAATGTTCTGTGATTTTCCTTGTTGGCGTTTCTGTAGCTAGTTTGTTTTCACAGGGTAGGGAAGCGAGCACTTTAAGAATTTTATTAGGCATTTTAGTGGTATTCTCTCTCTCTCTATCTCTCCTCTCTCTCTCTCTCT
>JADBJO010003680.1:132500-135000 GCA_016801955.1 Conus betulinus | reverse complement strand
CACCAGAACGACGACACATTAAGAGGAGCTGCGAAAATGATCAATTTTTATGTTGGGCGCTCGCGGGATTCGAACCTGGAATAGTTTGACTGAGACATCCACACCCACCCAAGGGGGTGTGGCAAAGGAGAAAAACTATCCAAGGACAGTTTTGGGCAGGGGACCTTATTCACACCCACAAATACCACCAGAACGACAACACATTAAAAGGGGCTGCGAAAATGACAATGTTTATGTTGGGCGCTAGCGGTATTCGAACCTGGAATAGTGTGATTGAGAATTGGGTGCAACACCACTGAGCCCATGGCCTGAAGGGGATGGTGTTTACTTCTTCACTGATGGAGAGTTTGCAACAATGGGAGATTAGATAAACATGTTGACTTATTTCAGAATGCATTGTCAAGAGTGAATTGAATGAAATCGACAAAAATGCCCGCCCGTTCCCCTGTGTTACAAACTCATGATTTAATCACATGAACAAAAATGCGTGCTGCATCACTTCTCTCTGAAGCAGCTTTACAAAAATCAGAAAAGAAGTTTCTGTAACGTCTGTCAATGCGCAATGATAATGATAATAATAATGACAACAAAGTTTGTTGGAAGAACATTGCATTGTGTGTGTGTGTGTGTGTGTGTGTGTGTGTGTGTGTGTGTGTGAGTGTGTGTGTGTGTGTGTGTGTGTGTGTGTGTGTGTGTGTGTGTGTGTGTGTGTGTGTGTGTGTGTGTGAGAGAGAGAGACACTGATAAAACAGATCAGAAGAGAATTTTATTTATTGAGGTCAAAGTCACCTCGTGTGTGAAGATAGAAACATGGACAACAACTGTTCACACTGGGAGTAGCCCTGATGACATTCAGCCAACTTAAGCAGAGTCTTGATATGAAACCACGAAACCAAATTGAACACAGAGCATGCATGATTCAGTCATATAAATACATCTGAACACAGAGTGTACAGCAAGAAGAATTTTCAGTAATTCAGTACAGAGAGAGAGAGAGAGAGAGAGGGGGGGGGGGGGGGGGGGGGGGGGTGTCAGTGAGTGAACGAACGAACGAACGAACGAATTTTATTTGAAAAGGGTAGTGGACTAAGTATGAATACGTTTTTTACATCCAGCCCTCTGGGTAATAAAAACAATCCATATATAGTAAGAGAGAGAGAGAGAGAGAGAGAGAGTGCTAGCCAGCCAGAGAGAGAGAGAGAGAGAGACAGGCAGACAGCTAGCCAGCCAGAGAGACAGAGAGAGAAACAGATACTGATGAAGAAGCAACCAGACGTGGACAGACGCTGACCAGTGTCCAGTGATGGTGTCCGTGTCCTAGTGTCCCCCAGGAGTGGGGGAAGAGGGATCTAATTGAGCAGTGGTGTGAAAACCGCCTGACCCCTTCTGTCCCTCTGAGCCCAGTTACTGCCAAGATGAATGGTCAAGGTTCCCAGAGAGAGAGAGAGAGAAAGAAAGAGAGAGAGAGAGAGAGTAAGAGAAAGAGACAGACAGACAGACAGAGGCAGACACAAATACAGAGAGACAGAGACAGAGAGACATAGAGAGAGAGAGAGAGAGAGAGAGAGAGAGAGAGAGAGAGAGAGAGAGACCTTGAGACAGAGAGAGACAGTGAGATGGTTATGTCTGAGTGTTATTATAGCCCAGCCGACGACGCAATGTTTTTAGGGCTATCGCTTTCCAGAACAGATATTTCTGTTTCAAAAACAAAAAAAGGGGGGTGGGGAATGGTGGTGTTTGGGGTGTGGAGGGGGGGCGGTTGGGGGGGGGGGGGGAGAGGCCGCAGTATTCATATACACATATCATGATGAAACGTGATTCATAAAATGCAGCAAAGTACAGAGAATCTTGAGGCGTGCAAAACTAATCCGTGCGGAGAGCATTGGCATTTCAATTTGATTCTCCGCTCCTACATTACAAACTGCGTTGACTAATGACTTCTACACAGCATTTGCTATGGCTCTGATAGGAAAATTGGGACTACGCAGTTGGGTATTTCTTGAAGTGTGCCCAAATTTACTTTTCAATACTGCATGTGTCTGCATCTCTCGGGTCTGGTTGACGCCAGGATGTATTATGAAAACAAGCGTAGGGTGCAGCTCGGTCATGCTGTCTCCCGACCGGAGTAGAACCCCATAGCATCATCTTCATTCTCATCCTGATAAATCGACAAAAAAAAAAAAATATATATATATATATATATTTGTGGCCGTTCATTCCCTGCTTTCATGGTGACATCAGTGTTTATTGCTTCCATGTGTATACCATTGAGGAATTCGTGTTTAGGAGGTTCCTCCATGTGTATACCATTGATGACTTCGTGTTAAGGTTCCTCCGTGTGTATACCATTGATGACCTCGTGTTGAGGTTCCTCCGTGTGTATACCATTGATGACCTCGTGTTGAGGTTCCTCCGTGTGTATACCATTGATGACCTCGTGTTGAGGTTCCTCCATGTGTATACCATTGATGAGCTCGTGTTGAGGTTCCTCCGTGTGTAT
>JADBJO010003680.1:97500-107500 GCA_016801955.1 Conus betulinus | reverse complement strand
AGATTCTCTTCCTCCTCATCCTCTCTGAGGTCAGCGTGTCACATGTGGGTCAGTGTGTCACATGTGGGTCAGTGTGTCACATGTAACTCGTCACATGTGGGTCAGTGTGTCACATGTGGGTCAGTGTGTCACATGTGGGTCAGTGTGTCACATGTGGGTCTACTGCTTTCTCTTGAGATTCTCTTCCTCATCCTCATCCTCTCTGAGGTCAGCGTGTCACATGTGGGTCAGTGTGTCACATGTGGGTCAGTGTGTCACATGTGGGTCAGTGTGTCACATGTGGGTCAGTGTGTTACATGTGGGTCAGCGTGTCACATGTGGGTCTACTGCTATTAATTTTCTTGGGGTTCTCTCCATCCCCCATCCTGTCCCGTCTTCTGAGGTTCAGTGTGTGTCACTTTGGGCCTCCTTCTCTCTCCCGTCGTTCTTTTCTCCCATCCTTTTCCTCTCTGAAGTGACTGTGTCACTTTGGGGCTACTACTCTCTCTTGAGGTTTTCTTCCCCCTATCCTTTTCCTCGTCGCAAAAGTGTGTCCCACTTGGGCCCTGCTCTCTGCCTGAGGTTCTCTTCCCTATCCTCTTCCTCTGTGAGCCAGTCTGTCCATTTGGGCCTGCTACTCTCTCCTGGGGTTCTCTTCCCTATCCTCTTCCTCCCTGAGGTCACTGTGTTATATTTTGCCACCCTCTCTCTCTCTCTCTCTCTCTCTCTCTCTCTCTCTCTCTCTCTCTCGGTTCTCTTCCCATCCTCTTCCTCTTTGAGGTCTCTGTGTTACATTTAGGCCTACTGCCCTCTCCCGAGGTTCTCTTCCTCATCCTCTTCCACTTTGAGGTCATCGTGAGGTCAGCTTGTTACATTTCGGCGTACTACGTTCTCCTGAGGTTCCCTTCTTCGTCTCTTCCTCTTTGAGATCAGTGTCATATTCAGGCCTGCTGCTCTTTTCCTATGATTTTCCTCCATCCTCTTTCCTCATTCAGATCAGTGCTTTGACGGATACAATGGAAGAATCTGGAAACAAAAAAAAAATCTTGAAGAAAAAGAAACATTTAGAAAGAGAGGGGGGTTAGTTACCGCCAAGGACATAGACAAACACAGTACAGGACAAGACATAATGCATTTCGACCTCTTGGGTCTTCTTCAGGCAAAAACAAATAACATTTAGGGCGGTGAAAACGAAGAACGAGAATCCACTCATCTAATGTTCGGCACACGACCAAAATGGCGGCTGGATGAAGAAAAAGGTAAAAAAAAAAAGTTCCTTATGACTGAATAAAGATTTTCTGCGACAAAGAAGAGGATGTTGTCTTTCTGGATGGTTAAGGCTTTTCAAAGCTTTCCAAACGTGAAAGGAAAGTCATGTTGTTTATAACTCAGCTGACCACGGAAGCCACTTAGCAAATGTTGAAAATTACTACACATCAACAGCAGATTTTTGTAGGTGTATTAGATCTGATCTGCCCAAGATAAGCAGGTTTAGTTGTGTATGACACTACACAAGAAGAACAACAACAAAGGGAAGGTTTAGGTAGAGCTGTAGACATCAAAACAAATTGGACTTCCGCCTTCATTCTGAACGAAATGATCTGACCCTGTGAAAAGAACCAACATTTTCCATGACAGAGATTCTCCAGACGTCATTGAAAAAGTATGAACAAAGGTGTGGTGTGGTGTGGTGTGTGTGTGTGTGTGTGTGTGTGTGTGTGTGTGTGTGTGTGTGTGTGTGTGTGTGTGTGTGTGCTGAAACGACGAAGATTAACAGCAGGCGACTGGATCGGTTGATGCTATTAAAAAGAAACGTCACGTGACAGGAAATGGACATATTTTAACATTTTCGCGAAGACATGGAAAAAAGTTTTCCGTTTCCCCAGTAACATGATATGTCACGTTCCCATCTCTCATTTCCGGTAAATAAACAGTATAAATAGCAACGAGACTCGGCTTAACCTTGAGGACATTGCATGCTTTCCTTACTTAAAGATGTCGCCTCTACACAGGAAACTAGTTCACTTCAATACTACTGGGTCAGACTCACGCGAGATTCGATTGGCACGCAAACGGCTGGGGAAAAAAAACGTTTGGCGGTTCCAGCTGAAGAAATCCTGTAGAGGGAGAGACCTCATTTTTCACAGACAATGCAAGGCACAAAATCGGACTTCCAGAGGGGAAAGTTTGGAACCGGGGCCTAAAGGATGAACGGGAGGTGAGCAGATTCACTCATTACTGAAACAAAATGATTTTGTAACGTAGCAGGGTGGTAGCAGTGGGAGAGAAGAGGGCGGGGGGAGGGGAAAGGGGGAGGGTATGACACGATGAGTGAAGATGGTGGTTTTCGAAAGATATAACTGACAGTTTCACTATGTAATATCTATTTCACATTTCTCTTGTTCCATGTGAAATGAAAACAGAAAAACAGCTGCTGTGGTTAGACCGCAGATTTGAAGGCTTGGAGGTCACGGTTTCGATTCCCGACAGGGGGGGTGTGTGTCTAATTAAGGGATTTGTCGACTCGGGCTGTCTCCTACCCACAGCTGAGTGTCCTGTGGGCTGAAACAGAAGGGATGAAGCCACACAGTCGAGTTTCATTCACTTAATGGATGCGTCTCTGTGTGTGGTGCTCAAATTTCCTGACCAACACTGCAGGAGTCTGTCTCTCAGGCATGCTTGACGCCTCCATCTATCATAATAGGAGGCATAAGAGTACAGCCCTGTCATGTATTCTAAGATCACCTGGAAATCTGTGACATCATTTCATCATCCTCATTCTCTTTCATAGTCATTATTCTATATAAAAAAAAAAAGGCTGTAAAAAAAAAAAGAAAATAAACCAACATTAATTAGACCGTTGTCGTCTGTTAAAAGACAGAACAAAAGAATTCTTCGTTTCTCAAGAATTGTGTAGGTATAGTTGGCCTTCAAAATGAACTTGATTCTGTCGATTCTGTCAACAATGCGAGAATCAAGAAAAAAAAAAAACTACAATACTGGTCCCGTGACAGGATTAGATCAGAAAAAATAGACAGAATACGGGACGGGGGGGGGGGGGGGGGGGGGGGGGGGGGGGGGGTCTGCTACTATGCAATGAGGTGGGAAATTGATGGGTAAAATGTAGACGAGGGGAAAGATATCTAAAGATATCTCTTAGAATTACTGTGTAAACTTCTGCTGTCATTTCCCATAATGCCAAGAACAATGACGCGCAAAAATAATCTGTAACAGTATTCTTTTTTTCTACTCGATCACACATTGAGTACCATACATCCAATACAGCATAACAGCAATAGGTAAAATAACACGCACAAATGCTCAGAGACGTTTTGTCAGATTTCCACAGCTGTTGGCACGTACTGCAGAATGTATTCCATCCTTTGACATCCAATCACATTTCACGTCCGCCAAGCCGAGGGAGACACAGTCGAGCATCTTCAAGGGAAAGTCTCTCTCTTCTTCCTCACAGTAAGTTCTCTTATATGTGGAAACGTGTGGGTACCTTCTGCCAACAGGATCACTTGTGTCTTACTCAATGGAACTCTTGCATGTTCCATCGTACAGGAACTGTTACGTCTTCATTACACGAATTGTTGTGCGTTTTTTTTTCGCAGGAAATCTCTCATCTTCTTTCCTTATAGTCACTCCGTTTTATTCTTCTTTAAAGAAAAATTCCTTTACCTTCTCCCTAACAGGAACTCATGTGTCTTTTTCCTACGTGTACTTCTGCATCTTCTTCCGCCAAGTTAGTCCGTATCTTGTTTCTTACGGGATTTTCTGCATCTTCTTTCTTGAAGAAACTTTGACTTCTCACAGTATTTGTCGAGTATTTTCCCTGCTTACACGAAACCCTTGTGTCATGATTCTGACAAAGAATCATGTATCTTCTTTACAAAACTCATGTGTGTTCTTCCTCACAGAAACTCCCGTATTTTTTCATCACGGGAAGATTTGGTTATTCCACACATGAACTTTGTGTCTTCTTCAGAGGAACTCTGTGTTTTCCTCACAGGAACTCTGTGTCTTCTTCCTTACAGGAACTCTGTGTCTTCTTCCTTTCAGGAGCTCTGTGTCTTCCTCACACGAATCTGTGTCTTCCTCACAGGAAATCTGTCTTTTGTCAGAGGAACTCTGTGTTTCCTAACAGGAACTCTGTCTCTTCTTCCTTACAGGAACTCTGTGTTTTCCTCACGGGAACTCTGTGCCTTCTCCTTTACAGGAACTCTGTGTCTTCTTTTACAGGAACACGTGTCTTCTCCTTTACAGGACCTCTGTGTCTTCTACCTTACAAGAACTCTGTGTCTTCTTCTCTTCATGGGAACTCTGTGTCTTCTTCCTTACAGGAATTCTGTGTCTTCTTCTTCTTCCTTACAGGAATTCTGTGTCTTCTTCCTTACAGGAACTCTGTCTTCTCCTTTACAGGAACCCTTCTGTTTCTTCCTCACTGTGATTTTTGCATCTTCTTTCTTACATGTACTTCTGTACTTCTCTGGGGGGGGGGGGGGGGGGGGGGTTCTTATAGATCTTCTGTACTATCCTCCACGCAGTAACTCTTCTGCCTTCTTCCATAATGGAATCCCGGTGTGCTCTGCCTTAAAGGAACTACTCATCTCTCTCCACGTTTCAGGAACTCACATGTTGTGTTCCTTATTGCAGGTTCCCGTGTCTTCTTCATCACATGAGTTCATCATATAGTCTTCCCTTAAAGAAATCCACGAGCCTTTTTCTTTACAGACACTCTGGGGACGTTTTACAAACATCAAAGCTTGTGTTCTGTGTGACAGTAAATTCTCCAGTTTTTTTTTTGTCCACATGATGCTGGGTTGGCGAACATTATGAAGTATCTTTCTGTAGTGAGGTAAAAGCCTGAAAGAATATAAAGCTTTTCTTCCCCCTCACTGTTAGAAGCCGTGTCTGGAAAACCGTCAGTTTGGATCAAACTGACAGTTCTGCCTAGAATGCACGAGAACATCGCCCGTGCATATGCATGTGTGAAAGCGTATGTACGCGCGTGCGGTGTGTGTGTGTGTGTGTGTGTGTGTGTGCATGTGTGCGTGCGTGCGTGCGTGCGTGTGTGTGTGTGTGTGTGTGTGTGTGTTGCCTGCGAAATAGGTCCAATAATGCAATAATAGGAGTTTACTTCGGATCTTTGCGTAATATTAAAAGCAGTTTGTAGTTGTGTTACAATAATCTCCAAACACTGGTTCATTGTTACTAACAAAACGCTTTCAGATTCAATTTCTGTAAAGAAACTTGATTGCAAGATGTAGGGTAAATGAAACACTCCTATCATCTGGTGCCTTTCTGTGCTTATAGTTCCGTTATTGGAGAGAAACACTACTAACTTTTAACGGAGAAAGTAGGCTTGGTTTGTGATTCCAAAGGAAATGAAATGTCCATGAACAGGATTACGAATGTCCTTTTCAATTTAAAGACAAGTCCTCACATGGGAAGCATTTGATTTTTTTTTATCTAAGCAATAAAAGACAGTTTGATTTATTCGTTTCATTTTGCTGACATGAAATCACACGGAGAGATTTATGTGTCAGGACTTCTCCTGTGTGCCATTACCTTCCGATACGCCATCCTCGTTGTCTGAGGAAACAAGCGGGAGTTTTCCCCGACGATTCCAGAATCGCTCGTGTCATCAACTCGTCAATAAAGTCCCCTTCAGTGTTGGCCTGCGATGCAAGAGTCAAGACAATCCCACTGCAGCGTTGGACCTCTCGGTGCGACCAAAGGAAAGGACGGCTGTCACGTGCTGTGACGGAAAATCGATAGCACAGAAGGGAAAAGCTTTTCCATATCAGGAGTCTGCATCAGCTTCCCCCGCTTCCTCTCCATCAATGCCTCTGACGGGACGGGAAAAAAAAGTACTCACGAGACTAAACTTGTCTTCTGAGAGGTCTTCACGTTTCTGTCACTCAAACATTTCCGTTTTCCTCAAGAATTCGTTTACAATGATGACAGTTGCCGTAGAAGCTAGTAGAATTCAGTTGCTGTAGAAACTGAAAGAATTAATGTCAGTTTTGAAAGCGTTAGTCTGTTTTGTACCCAGAAGCTTGCTGTTGGTGATTGATATCATTTTAGCTTGTCTACAGAAATAGAGGAAAGCGATGATATTACTGTTTTATACACACACGCGCGCGCGCGCGCGCACACACACACACACACACACACACACACACACACACACACACACACACACACACACACACACACACATATACACACACATGCACGCGCGCACACGGACACTCAGATACACGGTGGTGTGTGTGTGTGTGTGTGTGTGTGTGTGTGTGTGTGTGTGTGTGTGTGTGCGTGTGTGTGTGTACGCATATACACATGTATTGAACAAATATTTGCTCTTGTACACGTCTTTTTTTCTCTTTCAGCAGGAGTTTTTACAAGATTTTAAAACAATGATGCAATACCTGTTCACTGCCAAACGTATAACCATGCACATTTGTATGCTGACCATTTTGTGAGTTTGTGACCGCCTAACTTTGTATGCTGACTACTATATGCGTTGGCTGACTGCTACGTTGGTTTTGGATCGAACTGACCAGCCGCAGTTCATTGACAATGTTGATTTTGGAGCGATCAGGTAGCTTCGGTTTGCATACCTGTCAAGGTAGTCTGGACCAGCTACAGAGCCCTGCAGGGTTCTCTGCCGTCTTCTCTCTTTTGTCTTTGTTCATTTGTGGCCGGTGAGCTCTTCGTGACACACATCTGATTGATAAGTTTGACGCTGATATCAACGTGACTGAGCAGACTGAATATAGTGAGCGGCTCAAATACGAATAAGTTAGGTGATGACACTGATGTGTAATGACGAATCAATGACTGACTGGCTTGATTATGACATTACCCTGACTGAGCGAGTATGATGCTAAATCGATGAATTGGTTGACCTGGTGATCATTACATCGCTCTGAGTGGGACAGATTGAACATAATGATACATCGATAAGTTGATTTGAAGATGACTGAGCAGACTAAGTATAATGACGACTTTGTGAGTGGAATAACAGTCTCATGGTGACACTCATCCGAGTGAGGAGAGTGTGTTCGTTGACGAACTAATCACGACAGGTTTTATGAAAGCATTGCTCTGGCTAAGCAGAGACTGAGTATGATGACGAGTCAATGACAGCTAAGTTTGATGACAACACTAACTGAGCAGATAGAGTTTGATGGCAACTCAAACTACGGAGAAGAAGAAGAAGAAGAAGAAGAAGAAGAGAAGAAGAAAAGAAGAAAGAAGAAGAGAAGAAAAGAGAAGAAGAAGAGAGAAGAAGAAGAATGCGAAGAAGACGAATGCGAAGAAGAAGAAATGCGAAGAAAGAAGAAAGCGAAGAAGAAGAAGAAGAATGCGAAGAAGAAGAATGAATGCGAAGAATGAAGAAGAAGAAGAAGAAGAAGAAGAAGAAGAGGTGGAGGAGGAGGAGGAGGAGGAGGAGGAGGAGGAGGAGAGAGAAGAAGAGGAGAAGAAGAAGAAGAAGAAGAAGAAGAAGAAGAAGAAGAAGAAGAGGAGAAGAAGAGGAGGAGGAGAGGGGAGGAGGAGGAGGAGGAGGAGGAGGAGAGGAGGAGGAGGAGAAGAGAGAAGAGGAAGAAAGAAGAGAAAAAAAAAAAGTAAAAAAGAAAAAAAAAAATCCGGAAGCCAAATCGCGGAATGATTTGTCCTAAAACAAAAACAAAACAACACATGCAGACACGCAGACAAACAGACACACACAGACACAGACAGACACACAACACACACACACACACACACACACACACACACACACACACACACACACACACACACACACACACACACACACACAACTGATAGAAACTTGATGTCGAACAATACAAGGCAAAGATATCACTTAACAGTTCAGCAGACGACGACGACTGGATATTATATCTTTTCTGTCTAACAAAACAAGCCCGTACATTACTTCCCATGGAACAGGAAGCACTAGAGTTGGCACAGCTGGAGAGTCGCTTACGTCATCCAAAAGACGCGACGGGAAAGTCGCTCAGATGTTCTACTGTTCGGCTGGTATTGAAGAGAACTCAGAGTATTGTTGTACTTCTGTGTGAGACCAATGCCCTGGATAGGGGGGGATGGGAAGCGATCTTACACTACGCTACACTGCACTGCACAACACTACACTATACTACATTACACTACACTTCATGACACTACACTAGACGACGCTACATAAACAATACAACACTGCACCACACCACACTACACTACACCATACCACACTGAGCTGCGCTATGGTACGCTACACTACACTACACTACACTACACTACGCTAAACTACACACACACTACTACAGTACACCAACTACACTACATATATTACACTACACTACATTACAGTACAGTACACACAACACTACACAACACTACACTACACTACACTACACTACACTACACTACACTACACTACACTACACTACACTACACTACGAGAACGACATTAAGAGGAGCAGTGAACATTGCGATGTTCGCTTTAAGCGTTGGGCTAATGCGTAGGTCAGACATCTGCTAAGTCGTAGCCATGAGTCCCTCTTCTTACATTCTCTCATCTTAGTCATTAATTCATTCATCCATCAGCTTTAAATCATGCGCAGCGTGGTCTCAAAACTTAGCGGATGTGGTGTAGCGTACATGGACGAGTCCGCACGCAGTGATGCCTCCTTGATGATACTAAAAAACTGAAACTTAAGCGTCAAGGTGATTCGAACTCGCAACCTTCCACGGCGAACTCAGGGCTTTAACCCACTGAGCCACCGAGGAATACTATTGCCAGACCACTGACCAAAACAGCCCTGATTTGATGTGACGTAAATTCAATCAGTGCAAAAGAAAAAAAAAAAGAAAAAAAAAAAACATCAAGACACAGGAAAGCCCATTTCGCTTGCCCCCTGGTCCACTCCCTGCTCCCCTCAAGCCCCTTTACCCCGACAAACCCCCTTTCCCCACCCAGACTGTTCCTCCCCACCCCATCCCCTCCCCTCCCCTCACTCACCCCTGCCCCCCCAAAACCTACTCTCTCGTCCACAGCACTAAACTTGGCCTGCAGACAGAGTTCACGTTTCTGTCGTAGGTACCTCGCTTTTGTCTTAGGGAGGAAAGTTAGTTAACGCGCAGAGTGAAGAAAAAAAGAAAAAAGAGATACATCCGAAGGTGCGGGTGGGACCCAGAGAAGTACTGTCCTCAACTGCCGAACAAACCAGTTGGGAGCGAATCGTGCAATGTAAACCTTATAATACTATGTCCCTGTGACTTAGTAATAATAACAAACTACAGAATTAATAATAACGAAGGTAGTAGTAGTAGTAGTAGTAGTAGTAGTAGTAGTAGTAGTAGTAGTAGTAGTAGTAGTAGTAGTAGTGGCAGAAGAAGTGTTAGAAGTCTGAAGGTCAGTAAAGGTAACCACAGCACTGACCCGATGAAAACATGTACAGAAGGACAAGAACACCTCCATCAAACACAAGGCCAGGCTCATAGGTGCGCTGGTATCTTCTGTCTTCTTGTACGCAAGCGAGACATGGACCCTCACAGTGGGTTTGGAAAGAAGAATCCCAGCCAGGGAACTGGTATGTTACCTCTAGATGCCAAACATCAGACGCATTGATCACATCACCAATCAGCAAGTGCGTCACACCCTCAGGAAGCACATAGGACCTTGAGAAGATCTACTGATTTCAATCAAGGAAAGAAAAACGTTGTTGGTATGTAACATGATGCAATGGCCTTGCTCAAACAGTCCTCCGGGGAACTGTTGAAGGAGGGAAACGGAGGGGAAGACAGAAAAAAAGAAAACGATGGATTGATGCCGTTGCAGAGTGGACAGGGAAAACATTTGCAGAGATCCAGGTCTAACCGTCCCAGTGACTTCCCAGCCCACAGAACTGGAGGAATCTGACAGTTCTTCACTGTGGTGTGACCACATGACTTCCCACACAGCCCACAGAACTGGGGGAACCTGGTGAACAGTTCTTCACTG
>JADBJO010003680.1:87500-92500 GCA_016801955.1 Conus betulinus | reverse complement strand
AACAAACAAAAAACTGGTTCAAGTGGGACAACCTTCACTGCCATTGACAGTGAGCCTGGAGTTATCCCTCAGCTCACCGGCATGGCTCAGCAAACCGCGGGGACGGGGAAAACGAAAGCTTCCTGATCCTATTTCCACAGCTTAAGGCTCTGCTACACGGTCGTAGGGTTGGGAAGGTGAGCTAGAACTGTACTGTCTGCCACGATCAGCCAACACGGAAAAGAACATGAACCACTAAGAGTGCCGTGTGGGATTATACTAACGAGTCAGCGGAGAGGTGGAAGGACATGTGATGTTATTTTTTTCCTTTTTTTTTTTTTTTTCCCTTCCCTTCACTCCTCTCCTCCTCCGTCATCTTTCTCTCCTCCTCCTCTCCCTCCCTCCTCCTCCTCCTCCCTCCCAATCCGCCTTCTCCTCTTCCTCCTTCTTCTTCCTCTCCTCCTCCTCGTTTTTTTTTTTTTTTCCCTCCCCCTCCGACTTCTTCTTCTTCTCTTCTTCTTCTTCTTCTTCTCTTCTTCTTCTTTTTCTTCTTCTTCTCCGCCTTGACCTCCCCCTCCGCCTTCTCCTCCTCCTCCTCCTTAATTTCTTTCATTCTGTCTGTCTGTCTTTCTTTATTCATTTTTCTTTCTTCCTTTCTTTCTTTATTTCTTTATCTCTTCTTGCTTTCTTTCCCTCCCTTTTTCGTTCCTTACGTTTTCATTTTTTCTTTCTCTCTTTCCCCCCTTTTCTTTTCTTTCTTCCTTTTTTTTTTGAGCTAGAACTGAACTCAGAGGTTCACCATTGTCAATGGGAATATATTTGTGCATGTAACCAGTTTTAATCCCACCTCATTCCTCCTTTGAGAATTACGCTTAAACACAACACGAGTGTGCCTTTGTTTAAATGGTGGTGGCGGGGGGGGGGGGGGGGGGGGTCATGTCACCCATCTCACCGGAGCATCGATGGCCTGCTCTTATTTGAAGGATGAAATTGAATTGACTGTGAGTGCCATTTTTTCATTAACTGCGTAAGTTCACACACTGAACTCATCCGAGGAGAAAATCCTTCTCTTACTTGCTGATCTCCAGCGGGGATGGAACCCATTTCGCCTGTATTTCGCCAACGATGCTTTAACCATGACACCAAAAGCAATCTGAATATGAAAGTTTAATTTTTTTTTAAGCTGATGTAATGTGTGTAAGAAAAAGAAAAAGGCAGGAATATGTTTGTATGATTTATGAATAACGCGTAGACATCCAGTTTTTTTTTTTCAGCTTTCTTTCCCAATCATTTGAGAGAGAGAGAGAGAGAGAGAGAGAGAGAGAGAGAGAGAGAGAGAGAGAGAGAGAGAGAGTCGTCAACGATAATATCGGCAATTATGACAATAACAATGATTGATACAAGGCAATGCTGAGTCTCAGAACATAAAGCATTAACAACAAATATCATATAGCAGTTTGGCATGGCAGTTAAACAAAGTCCCAAATAAACAGAAAATTGTCGAGACAGCCAAACTTTTCACAGAAGACCTTAAAAGGTTTCAAACGACAACCGTCTAGAGAGTGATAGATAAGAGGAAAATCGACCAACTAGCAACTAAGATCCTCAACTAGCGCGAACCTTCGGGCCGTGTGAAGAAGGTCGAAGCTCTCGGGTAATTATTGACAGGTGACAGTGATCAGCAAGAGCAAAGAGGATTCCTGAATTGGAACCTTTAATAGTCGAGGGGGGACACACCAGGAAGATGTATCTTTGAGGATGTTCTGAAGAATTACAATTAAGGAAAAAAGGACAGAACAGAAATCGTCAACGTTTTGATCGTAGTCCGTCTTTGGGACTGATGACATCAAATGAAAGGCAATTAATTACGTGTAGATAATGACATACAAAGACATATACGTGAACGAACGAATACGCGTGCGTGCGTGCGTGCGTGCGTGCGTGCGTGCGTGCGTGCGTGCGTGCGTGCGTGCGTGCGTGCGTGCGTGCGTGCGTGCGTGCGTGCGTGCGTGCGTGCGTGCGTGTGTGCGTGCGTGTGTGTGTGTGTGTGTGTGTGTGTGTGTGTGTGAACAAGTGCGGTTGTCGGGACTGTCAGTTAAAGATGAAGAGACCAGTGCCCATGACAATCCACTTGAGGAATAGGAGGAGTCTTTTCTTCGTTTAGCTGGCACTGCTATAAAGGACTGTGCTGATGCTGTTGTCAGACTGGTTTGAATGTGTCTGGACAAAGTGGTTGTAGCTTCGGGAAAACATTATTGTGTAAATGTGGCATTAAATGTTGCTGGGAGTTTTCGAAGTTCATTTAGGCAAGGAAGATTTTTTTTAAGACTGTAGAAAATGTGTGTGCATGCAGCTATATAGAAGAACGTGGTAACAGGGCTTTATCGTTTTATATGAATAAGACTGTAAAGATGACCATCGTGGATGTGGGCAATGCCCGAGAGAGAGATTCTTTGTTTGAATCCCTATGTAAACCGAACGTTAGGAAAGACGCAAAGGACAACAGGACACACGAAGACAAAGAGCAGAGAGGGGGAGCAGAACAGCTTGGGGCTCCAGAGCACATGGTCTGGCGATTGAAGTGACTCAGGATATCTAACGCAAGGACAGGCGTCAAAGAGAGAACCGAGGAAAACAGACAAAATGCAAAACCCAGAGATGGAGGAAGAAGAAGGCACGAAGAAGACGTCTGCTTTAAAGAAGAGCACCCAGAGACGACAACGGAGGCCCAGTCCTGAACCTGGTGCCAGACAACCCAAGTTGTCACTATCACCTGATGTGAGCTGTTTTGTGTAAATGAGACAGAACTGTAGTGTGTGTGTGTGTGTGTGTGTGTGTGTGTGTGTGTGTGTGTGTGTGTGTGTGTGTGTGTGTGTGTGTGTGTGTGTGTGTGTGTGTGTGTGTGTGTGTGCGCGTGCATGCGCGCGCGCGTGTGAGTGAGTGTGTGTGTCTGTGTCTGTGTCTGTGTGTGTGCGTGTCATTGTGATTTTGCGTGTGTGTGTGTGTGTGTGTGTGTGTGTGTGTGTGTGTGTGTGTGTGTGTCTGTCTGTGCGTGCGTGCGTGCGTGCGTGCGTGCGTGCGTGCGTGCGTGTGTGTGTGTGTGTGTGTGTGTGTGTGTGTGTGTGTGTGTGTGTGTGTGTGTCTGTGTCTGTGTGTGTTTGCTAAAACTGTCCTGGTAAGAAACCAATTGCAGTATATAACCCGGGAGTACGAAGTATTGATCTCGTGTGTTTCGGTGCTATCATTCTGCTATACGAATGTTTTAGTTTCAAATGTAAGTAGAGTAGAAACTATATATCCTTATCTCAATTTCATTGTGTAAGAAGAGAAGCTAATGCGTGACACAGTATTCCCAGAGAGAGAGAGAGAGAGAGAGAGAGAGAGAGAGAGAGAGTGGAATGTTTGGTGGGAGCATGCATGCACATGTGGCTGTATGAGTGTAGAGATAAGCATGGTGTGTTAAGCCTGACTTATGCATCACATTTAATTCACTTAGGCAATGCTATTACTATTCGAAGGGAGAAAGGTTGACACAAGGAAGACGTCAACCTATGTGACAATGACAATGATTCTTTATTCTATAATGGTAAAAGTATTGGCCTACTTACCCATTCTTATACTTGTTATTATTATACGATGCTAGTACTAAACGATACAACAGTGCACCACCGCCAAACACTCTCCATTGAAATTAACCACACTCATTAAACACTCCATTATGTTGTTTATGGTCCAGTCGACCTTTGGGTGGGAATGGGGGGGGGGGGGGGAGGAGGGGCATATATCAGGGCTCCCTAATCACCCATGATTCATCGAAGGGGGTGGGTGAGTGGAAGGGTAAAAGGTAGAGTAGGGTAAACGCATAAAGTAATGTAGATCACATCAATGTAGAAAACAATATCACAAAATGGACGATAACAAATCTGACACTCACCAAGCATGAATGTCAGTAATGAAAAAAAAAAAGATGCAACAAATGAAAAACGGGCATGAGGGCACGAGCGAAAGCATGGACGCACACGTCCTACCTACCTCCCTCTCCCTCTTCCCCTCGACATCGCCACCTCCACCAAACCCCACCCCCACCGCTTTCCCCTCACTCCCATCTCACCCTCCACCACCCACCCACCCTTCCACACACACACACCCACGCACGCAGGCACACACAGACACAGACACACATATCACACACAGAGACACAGAGACACAGACACACACACACACACACACACACACACACACACACACACACACACACACACACACACACACAAGTCATACTCATCATAAGTGATGGGGTGAGGGAAGAGGAAGACAGACAGCCTCCCAGACAGGATGCAACATCTTTGCAGGATTGATGGACGACAGCGCTCACTATGATTCCCCTCGGCAGTACTTTTGCAGGGAACTCCTAATGGACACTCCCGACTCTCAAGTCATTTCTACAGAAGTCTGTCTGCTTCGAAAGCCCCTAGAATTGAGCTATTTTCTTGTGATAACGACACTGTGTTCAAAACAATTGTTTTGACGTGAAAAGAATAATTATCGCTGGGAGAAAAGGGCAACAATGATACAAGAACAATAATTTTCTTCAAAGAGTAGGTAATTATGACACGATGACTCGAAAACAACGTTTTTCTTTTTTCTAGAAATCCTTTGCAATTTATTTATTTACAAATAAACATTATATTAATCCCGCAAGACAAAAAAGGACAAACAAATTACAAGACAAAACACGACGCGTTTCAACCTGTTAGGTGTTCTTTGGGCAAGATAAACAAATATTCAGGACTATGAACGAAAAACGAAGAACGAGCAATCAAATATCTTCTCGAATTCGGCGCAAGATTTGTTTGTTATCCATTTCCACGGGAAGAAAAGCAGTAATTATATCGCTGTGTGAACACAAAATTTCTGTGACAGGAAGACATTGTCTTTTTTTTTTTCCCAGAAAAACCAAATTTTCATTTTCATGACAGTTCTAGTCTGTTCACTTTGCAAAGCAGTTTTCAGTTTCAGTT
>JADBJO010003680.1:45000-52500 GCA_016801955.1 Conus betulinus | reverse complement strand
TCTGCAGATTTACTTTTTAAAGAAAAGATTCAAATTTCGTTCAGTTCCTTGGCCATTGGCTGAATAGCACAGCCCCGTCCATATGCGGGTGCTAAATGCATGGGAAGTTCCCTGATCATAAGGCGTGTAAAAACTGAAACCGCTAGAAGGAAACAGCAAAGAATTGGTCATCATCGCCGTGTGATGTGTTGGAACTGGAAAGACAATCGGCTCGAGCCCTTTCACAATCATGGGCGTTACCAAGTGCATGATGGTCCCCCCCTCCCTCTCCCCCCCCCCCCCCCCCCCCCCCCCCCCCCCCCCCCACCAGCCCGCCAATTCCTCGTCTGACAGAAGACAGGAAGCCAGCATGTCCAGACTCCCGGACTGCCTCCCCTGACACCTCCGCTGCACGTGCACGGGTCATGATGTGCACGTGCGCTGACCGCTTTCTGGCCGTTGCCGCAGCAGGGGCAAATGCGGGTGGTCTGTATGTGAGGAGACAGGGTGGTTGGGGTATTGGTGGTCAAGCAGAACTGAACGACAAGAGGCACGTCACAGGGTGGTTGGGGTATTGGTGGTCAAGCAGAACTGAACGACAAGCGGCACGTCAGGTTCGTTGTTGACAGATTCATCATCTGGGCGCGCCCTGTCTGCAACGCGTTGCTAGCGTAATGCAGGCAGTGCTGCTGCATTGTGCTGGTTTGGAGGTCAAAGAACTTGTGCCAGGCATTGAAATGGCCCTCCTCATACTTTGAGACAAGCCTTTGCTTTGCATTTCAGCTGCTGAAGGATAGATTTCACGAAAGCTGCAAAACCGATGTTTGTTAAACGTTTTCTGAATTATGAACCAAACGATTTTTTTTTTTTTGCTTTTTTTTTGCTTCTTTTCTTTCTTTCTTTCTTTCTTTCTTTTTCTTTTTTTTTTTTTCTTTCTTTCCTTCTTGTTTTTTTTTTTTTTTTTTTTTTTTTTTTCCTTTTGCTTCCTTTCTTTCTTTTTGTATTTCTGTCTGTCTTACTCTCTCCTTCTTTCTTTCTTTCTTTCTCCTTTTCTTTTTTGCCATCTGATTGGCACTACACCCAAGTTCCGCTCCTCCACATTCCTTGAACAACCCATCCAATTTTATCTCAATATAGTACTCACGCTAGAAGTGCATAAGGAATATTCATGCTGGGGCACCCACAAGACTGGGCTCCAGAGGAGATCCTGCACTCCTGATAAGCTGCATCGGTGGTGTTCAAACGCACCTGTTATGAAATGCAGCATGCACTAAAGTCCCTCTGCAGACATTACTGCTTAGCATGAAGTCCGACTGAAAAAAAACGTTCCTTGAAGAGGGGATAACCCGCCACACTACTGCAGACGTTCACCAAGCGACATGGTTTTGAATGGGAATTCGAACCTCAGTTTCATCATGAAAGCAGGGTATGAAGGGCTAAAGAGTTTCAGACAAGGTCTGCTGTCTGTACCGATTTTAAGGTTTTTGACGAGGTTGAGGACGAAAAGTGAGTACTTTCTGCAGTTCTAATGTGGTTAAAGATAGTGTAACAAGCTGAAGTCTGTGCTTCTTTTGAAATACTTTCTGGATGTCCACCAATCCCTAAAGAATGCACGCGCCACATTGGTCAGAAAAGCGGATAGAAATAGCGAGTGTGCTCTCAATCTCCTGTGTGATCCTAGTCTTCTGTACGGTCTGCCTTCTGTTTGGTTCCTGACTTCGGAGTGGTCTCAGTCTGCTCTAAGATTATAGTCTCTGTATGGTCCTAGTCTAGTTTATGACCACCATTTTTGTGTGGTCCCAGTCTACTCTATGATTGCAATCTTTTGTATGGTCCCAGTCTACTCTATGATTACAGTCTTCTGTATGATTCCAGTCTACTCTATGATCACAGTCTTCTGTATGGTCCCAGTCTACTCATGATTACAATCTTTTGTATGGTCCCAGTCTACTCTATGCTTACAGTCTTCTGTATGGTCCCAGTCTACTCTATGATTACAGTCCTCTGTATGATTCCAGTCTACTCTATGATTACAGTCTTCTGTATGGTCCCAGTCTACTCTATGATTACAATCTTTTGTATGGTCCCAGTCTACTCTATGATTACAGTCTTCTGTATGGTCCCCAGTCTACTCTATGATTACAATCTTTTGTATGGTCCCAGTCTACTCTATGATTACAGTCTTCTGTATGGTCCCAGTCTACTCTATGATTACAGTCTTCTTTATGTTCCCAGTCTACTCTATGAGTACAATCTTCTGTATGGTCCCAGTCTACTCTATGATTACAATCTTTTGTATGGTCCCAGTCTGCTCTATGATTACAGTCTTCTCTCTATGGTCCTAGTCTGCTCTATGATTACAGTCTTTTGTATGGTCCCAGTCTACTCTATGATTACAGTCTTTTGTATGGTCCCAGTCTACTCTATGATTACAATCTTTTGTATGGTCCCAGTCTACTCTGTGATCTCCGTCTGCTGTGTGGTTCCAGTCTACTCTATGATCCCATTCTTCTTGTGTGGTCTGAGACTTCTGAGTTATCAAAAAGTTCTGCACGGTCTCTGTTTTCTGTGTAGTCTCAGTCTTCTGTCAGATTTCAGTTTCGGCGTGGTTCCAGTCTTCTTTGTAGTTCTAGTCTTCTCTGTGACCTCAGCCTTATGTATATTCTCAATCTTCTGTGTGATTTCAGCCTTCTGCGCGATTCCAGTCTTCTGTGTGATTTCAGCCTTTTGTGCGATTCCAGTCTTCTGTGTGATTCCAGTCTTCTGTGTGATCCAAATCTTCTGTGCGATTCCAGTCTTCTGTGTGATCCAAATCTTCTGTGTGATTTCAGTCTTCTGTGTGATCCCAGTTTTTTATGTGATTCCAGTCTTCTGTGTGTAAACCCGGTCTTCCCGTGTGAAACTAGCCTTCTGTGTGATCCCAGTCTTCTATGCGATTCCACTCTTCTGTGTGATCCCAGTCTTCTTTGTGATCCCAGTCTTCTGTGTGATCCCAGCCTTCTGTGTGATCCCAGTCTTCTAGTCTTCTGCGTGATCCCAGTCTTCTCTGGTATTCCCATCGTCTGTGTGATCCCAGGCCTCTGTGTGGTATTGGTCTTGATGTTTGAGCCAATAGTGCCCTCATCCCCTAGTCGGAGCCAGCTTCGGCGAGAAATTTCAACGATTTCGTGCCAGTGACGGGGTTTGAACCCTGTAGCGTGTAAGCCAGCTGTCTGTGACTCTATATCCACTGTGACAAATGTACAACACCATTGTATTTATAATGTTACTGACACAAAATGTTTATCAGTCTGTTTGTATGATCCGTGTGGGATGAAATATGAGAGTTCACTAAGTGTGTGTAAAATTCGTTCTGTTATGTTATATAACTTGTCATTATATGATTCTTCCATTTGGATTTAAAAAAAAAAACATTTTCAGCTTTATTGTTGTGCATTAATTTTAGACTCACGTCGTGTGGGAAATCAAAGGAAATGAAACCTCGATGAGTAATCTTTTGTACAAAAGAGCTGGCTTACCTTAGGATCACTGTCTCTATGTGATGTTAATGACAACCATCCTCCATAACGTTTACAACGCTCATGCTTAATATCCTGGCACACAGGAAAATAATACTTGAGAGCCTCTCCCTACCACTCTCCCCCACCCTCCCCCAATCCTCCCCTCATCTTGCCTTTATCCTTATGACGTTGGCGTGTTCATACTTAACGTGCTGCACCATAGATAGATAAAAACTGTTCATGACAAACATCCTCCCTAACTTCACAACGGTCATGACTGGCTTCCTGTCTAACAGAAGGTCAGCACTTTCATGACAGCTCCACAAATCGCTTCAGCCTCCTCTCTTCCCACCCTTCATTTCTGATGGATTACTGTTCACGCGAGAGACGAGATTGCAAAGGGAAAAAACTGCAATCGCCTTACGAGGTGCTTTGCAGTCCGTGCTTGGCGTGACTGTGAGAATGGACGGCTGGGGCCACTACTACTGTCAGGGCGAGGGCTTTAAGAGACACACCCGCCCAGCGTGGAAAACCCCACGCACATTCCGTGTGAATAGCTTGGTACGTCCAGCCTAGAGCAGCCCCTGTAAATGAACTCCTTCCCTGTGGACTGACTGCTCCGTTATAGCCCCTTTCCTCCTCATACACAACCTCCACCCCCTATTTCACCCCCTTCCTTGAGGTTCTTATCATAAACCGTTAGAGTTGAAAGCTGTCAAAATGACGTCAGTCTTTCATTCCACCCAGAGCTCAGGGCATTTAGGGTGGAATCAGAGTGGGAGTTACTTTGTTGTGTTGGCTGTCCGAGTTTCTCTCTCCTCTCTCTCTCTCTCTCTCTCTCTCTCTCTCTCTCCTCTCTCTCTCTCTCTCTCTCTCTCTCTCTCTCTCTCTCTCTCTCTCCCTCCCTCCCTCCCTGCCTCCCTCCCTCCCTCCCTCCCTCTCTCTCTCTCTCTCTCCCTGGTTCCATTTTACTTGTCTGAATCCATGGCAACCTCTGCCCCTGGCTTTCTGGTTCCATTTTACCTCTTTGAAACAATGGCACACTCTGCCCCTGGTAGGATTCAGCTTATCTGACAAACTTGAACAATCATGTGCCAGTGAAGGGGTTTGAACCCATGACATGTCCGTCAGCAGTCTGTGACACGACCCACCACAACATGCAACACTTGTACCACACTATACTACTTCCATCTATCACGATAAAAACATTGCCAGATTGTCTGTGTGATCAGTATACAGTGAAATATGAGCAAGCGCTCAGGGTGTGTAAAATTCTTAGTATCATAGTATATAATTTTTTAGTTCATGACTCTTCTGTTTGAATTTTTTAAAGTTGAAATTAATGTTGAAAGTTTGAACGTGATCCATTCTGTCCAGTATCAAAGCATCTGGGAAATGAAAGTAAACGACCTTCAACTAATATTCTTTTAATACAAAAGAGCAGTCTTACGTTAGGTGTACTGTCTACATCTGAAGTTCAGGACAGCCATCCTCCAAAACTTTTACAATGTTCATGCTTGACATTCCAACACACAGAAAAACAATAATATTAGTTTTTCGATGCTTGAGAGACTCTCCAAACTGCTTTCCCCCACCCACCCCTCACCCTGCCTTCACCCCTCTCATGTCGGCGTGTTCCTGCCTAACCTGTGGCACCATAGATAGATAAAAACTGTTCATGACAAACATCCTCCCTAACTTCACAACGGTCATGACTGGCATCCTGTCTAACAGTAAGGTCAGCACCTTCATGACAGCTCCCCCAATCCCTTCAGCCTCCTCTCTTCCCACCCTTCATTTCCTGATGGATTACTGTTCACGCGAGAGACGAGATTGCAAAGGAAAAAAAAAAAACTGCAATCGCCTTACGAGGTGCTTTGCAGTCCGTGCTTGGCGTGACTGTGAGAATGGACGGCTGGGGCCACTACTTACTGTCAGGGCGAGGGCTTTAAGAGACACACCCGCCCAGCGTGGAAAACCCCCACGCACATTCCCTGGGAAGAGCTTGGTACGTCCAGCCTGGAGCAGCCCCTGTCAATGGATCCCTTCTCTGTAGCCTGACTGGCACGTCATAGCCCCCTCTCTCCTGACACCCAACACCTCTCTCCATCCCTTCCCTTCCCTTGTTGTCCTTGTCATGGTTCTCAATATGAACCGTTAGAGCTGAAGGCTGTCAGGATGACGTCAGTCTTTTATTCCATCCAGGGCTCAGGGCGTGCAGGGCGGGATCAAAAGGAAAGTTACACTGTTGTGTTTGCCTCCGAGTTCTCTCTCTCTCTCTCTCTCTCTCTCTCTCTCTCTCTCTCTCTCTCTCTCACACACACACACACACACACACACACACACACACACACACACACACACACACACACACACATACACACACACAATTAGAACGAGTGTGTCAGTACACCAAACTGTAGCCCATTAACAAACTCATAAACCCGCGAGAGAATGTCTGGCCATAACTGGACGTACAGACTTACACAATGTGATTGTAAGCAGAAAACAAGGTAGAATAAATCATGAGGATGGAGGCCCCACAAACAAGGGCGGGGGGGGGGGGGGGGGGGGCGAGATTAACAAAGAAACAAAGCAAAAACAGGGGGGGGGGGGGGGCAGGGCAGGAAATTGGAGACCCTAAAAAGGTGACGGAGTTGGCAATCCACAACTTTTTAGACTAACATCTGAAGTCGTCCAGCATTCTGTGCGTGGTTCGAGACCTTTTTCCATACCTCCAGGGAAAACGTGGACACTGGTTTCGTGAGAGAGGTCAGTGTGGTCTTTATGTCTTCACTGCTAGTGTATGTGGAGCAGAACAACAGAAGTACAAACACGAAAATCTGGCAGCAGACTTTCTACTCTGACTTATGCTGAAAAAAATACATAGAATATTTCAGCGCTGCAACAACAACAACAAAAAGAAAACACCTGACTTTTGAGTTTATCCCTGGGATCGTAATAAGTAAAGCAGCCATTCCAAATGGGAGTGTGTTGGTATCAACTGGCTAGTCAAGAAGTAATTATTGACTGTTCATTTCATTAATGTATCTGATTAACAGCCTGAAACGCTACCTTTTGATTTCTGTCTTACGATCCTGTGTAATATGTGTAAACGTCGCTAACTTGTTTAAACAAACAAATCTTTCGTAAAGCAGAAATCAACAACTACAACAAAAAACAAACATCTTTTAGCACAACAAACACAAATTGATATAAAGTGCTCAACGTGAAGACAATCGCACACTGCTGAAAGAGGAAAGTTCATAGTCGATATAATCCCAGCAAAAGCAGATCATCATATTGACCTAACAATGCCTAAAAGGGAGGCACGAAATGCGAGAATAGACGTTAGGGCAACGCCTGTAGATCACTATCTTGTATTGCACGTGAAACTCCATCGCCTGTCAAGGGAAGAGAATGTCATGCTAAGTGAGATGTCAGAAGGCATACTTTTAAACTTACTCAGAATTGTTCTCTTATTCAAAACAAGGAGTTACACAAAAAACATACTTCTCTTCAACTTTCGCTAAATCTTGTATAATTATAAAACTGCTTGGATCATTACTGATAGACAAAAGGACCGTTTGAAATGTCTAGAAATAACAATCTATTGCTCTAGTCCAGCTACAAATACAAATATCCCGCAATTCCTTCTTTACACACTTTGCCATAATTCAGTATTTGTTCGTAAATTATTGAGATTTATGGGCAATCAAATCCTGTGCTGACAATTTTTTTTTTTTTGTGATTAAGCCATGTGGAATGAAAAATATATTTTTTACATTATCGTAGGTAGCATTCCACGTAATTATTGCCAAAGTATTTTTGTATACACACATTAGTGTAACAGAAGATCTAAAACTAGGCAGAGAACAGTAAACACTAAATAATGAACAAAGTAGAATAGCTGTCAATCCCATGGTGAAATATGTACACGTCCATAACTCTAAACGAATGCAGTTTACGATTCCAAATCGCCTAACACAAATGACAACACAGAACACACAGAACAAAGAAG